>CM067540.1:31924201-32208323 GCA_034509755.1 Anisodus tanguticus
AGTGTCAAAATGATGTAATTCCAGCCAAAAGTATGCAATCTTCATTCAAAAGTGTGAGTGATGTAATTCCGTTGGCAAGAGGCAATCTTCACTTTAAGCGTCTGAATGATGTAATATTGGCCGAAAGGTTGCAGTCTTCACTCAAATTTCGAGTGATGTAATTCCGTCTGAAAGGTTGCAGTCATTATTCCAAGGTCCGAGTGATGTAATTCTGGTCGAAAGGTTGCAGTATTCATTCTAAGTGTCAGAATGATATATTTATGGCCGAATGGTTTAAGTCTTCATTTAGAAATCTGAGTGATGTAATTCCGGCCGATAGGTTGCGGTCTTCACTCCAATTGTCAAAATGATGTAATTCCAGCCAAAATGATACAATCTTCATTCAAAAGACTGAGTGATATAATTCCGGCGGAAAGACGCAATCTTTACTGTAAGAATCTGAATGATGTAATACTGGCCGTAAGGTTGCAGTCTTCACTCAAAAGTCTGAGTGATGTAATCCGTCCGAAAGGTTGCAGTCTTCACTCCAAGTGTCAGAATGATGTAATTCCAGCCAAAAGGATGCAATCTTCATTCAAAAGGCTGAGTGATGTAATTCAAACCGAAAGGCAATATTGTTCACTACAAGTGTAAGAATGACGTAATTCTTGCTGAAAGGGTGCAATCTTCATTCAAAAGTCCAAGTGATGTTATTCCAACCAAAACGATGCAATCTTCACTCCAACTATTATAATGATGTAATTCTGACTAAAAAATTAAAGTCTTCTTTCAAATGTATGAGTGATGTAATTCTCATCGAAAGGTTGTAGTCTTCAATCCAAGAGTCTGAATGATGTATTTTCGACCAAAAGGTTGCAGTCATTATTCCAAGGTCCGAGTGATGTAATTCTGGTCGAAAGGTTGCAATCTTCATTCTAAGTGTCAGAATGATGTATTTACGGCCGAATGGTTTAAGTCTTCATTCAAAAATCTGAGTGATGTAATTTCAGATGAAAGGTTGCAGTCTTCACTCCAATTGTCAAAATGATGTAATTCCAGCCAAAATGATACAATCTTCATTCAAAAGTCTGAGTGATGTAATTCCCGCGAAAAGACGCAATCTTCACTTTAAGCATCTGAATGATGTAATACTGGCCGAAAGGTTGCAGTCTTCACTCAAAAGTCCGAGTGATGTAATTCCGTCCAAAAGGTTGCAGTCTTCACTCCAAGTGTCAGAATGATGTAATTCCAGCCAAAAGGATGCAATCTTCATTCAAAAGTCTGAGTGATGTAATTCTGGCGGAAAGACGCAATCTTCACTTTAAGCGTCTGAATGATGTAATATTGGCCGAAAGGTTGCAGTCTTCACTCAAAAGTCCGAGTGATGTAATTTCGTCCAAAAGGTTGCAGTCTTCACTCCAAGTGTCAGAATGATGTTATTCCAGCCAAAAGGTTGCAGTCTTCATTTAAAAGTACGAGTGATGTAATTCCAGTCGAAAGGCTATAGTGTTCACTACATGTGTAAGAATGACGTAATTCTGGATGAAAGGGTGCAATCTTCATTCAAATGCCTGAGTGATGTAATTCTCGTCGAAAGGTTGTAGTCTTCAATCCAAGAGTCTGAATGATGTATTTCTGACCAAAAGATTGCAGTCTTTATTCCAAGGTCCGAGTGATGTAATTCCGGTCGAAAGATTGTAGTCTTTATTCCAAGTGTCAGAATGATGTAATTACAGCCTGATGGTTTAAGTCTTCATTCAAAAATCCTAGTGATGTAATTCCGGCCGAAAGGTTGCAATCTTCACTCCAAGTGTCAGAATGATGTAATTCCAGCCAAAAGGATGCAATCTTCATTCAAAAGTCTGAGTGATGTAATTCTGGCGAAATCGCAATCTTCACTTTAAGCGTCTGAATGATGTAATACTGGCCGAAAGGTTGCAGTCTTCACTCAAAAGTCTGAGTGATGTAATTCCATCCAAAAGGTTGCGCTTTACTCCAGGAGTGTCGAATGATGTAATCCAAATCGAAAAGGTTGCGAGTCTTTATTTAAAAGTACGGGTGATGTAATTCCAGCTGAAAGGCCATATTGTTCACTACAAGTGTAAGAATGACGTAATTCTGGCGAAAGGGTGCAATCTTCATTCAAAAGTCCGAGTGATGTTATTCCAGCCAAAAGGATGCAATCTTCACTCCAAGTGTTATAATGATGTAATTCTGACTGAAAACTTAAAGTTTTCTTTCAACTGTCTGATTGATGTAATTCTCGTCGAAAGGTTGTAGTCTTCAATCCAAGAGTCTGGAATGATGTATTTCCGGCCAAAAGGTTGCGGTCTTTATTCCAAGGTCCGAGTGATGTAATTCTGGTCGAAAGGTTGCAGTCTTCATTCTAAGTGTCAGAATGATGTATTTGCGGCCGAATGGTTTAATTCTTCATTCAGAAATCTGAGTGATGTAATTTCGGCCGAAAGGTTGCAGTCTTCACTCCAATTGTCAAAATGATGTAATTCCAGCCAAAATATGCAATCTTCATTCAAAAGTCTGAGTGATGTAATTCCGGTGGAAAGACGCAATCTTCACTTTAAGCGTCTGAATGATGTAATATTGGCCGAAAGGTTGCAGTCTTCACTCAAAAGTTCGAGTGATGTAATTCCATCCGAAAGGTTGCAGTCTTTATTCCAAGGTCCGAGTGATGTAATTCGGATCGAAAGATTGTAGTCTTCATTCAAGTGTCAGAATGATGTATTTACAGCCCAATGGTTTTTCTTCATTCAAAAATTCGAGTGATGTAATTCCGGCTGAAATGTTGCAGTCTTCACTCCAAATGTCAAAATGATGTAATTCCAGCCAAAATGATACAATCTTCATTCAAAAATCTGAGTGATGTAATTTTGGCGGAAAGATGCAATCTTCACTTTAAGCATCTGAATGATGTAATACTGGCCGAAAGGTTGCAGTATTCACTCAAAATTCCGAGTGATGTAATTATGTCCGAAAGGTTGCAGTGTTCACTCCAAGTGTTAGAATGATGTAATTCCAGCCAAAAGGATGCAATCTTCATTCAAAAGTCTGAGTGATGTCATTCTGGCGGAATGACGCAATCTTCACTTTAAGCGTCTGAATGATGTAATACTGGCCGAAAGGTTGCAGTCTTCACTCAATAGTCCGAGTGATGTAATTCTGTCCGAAAGGGTGTAATCTTCATTCAAAAGTCCGAGTGATGTTATTCTAGCCAAAAGGATGCAATCTTCACTCCAAGTGTTATAGTGATGTAATTCTGACTGAAAAATTAAAGTCTTCTTTCAAATATATGGGTTATGTAATTCTGACTGAAAAATTAAAGTCTTCTTTCAAATAAATGGGTGATGTAATTCTCGTCGAAAGGTTGTAGTCTTCAATCCAAGAGTCTGAATGATGTATTTCCGACCAAAAGGTTGCAGTCATTATTCCAAGGTCCGAGTGATGTAATTCTGGTCAAAAGGATGCAGTCTTCATTCTAAGTGTCGGACTGATGTATTTACAGCCGAATGGTTGCAGTCTACACTCCAATTGTCAGAATGATGTAATTTCAGCCAAAATGATACAATCTTCATTCAAAAGTTTGAGTATTTAATTCCGGCGGAAAGACGCGATCTTCACTTTAAGCATCTGAATGATGTAATACTGGCCGAAAGGTTGCAGTATTCACTCAAAAGTCCGAGTGATGTAAACCATCCGAAAGGTTGCAGTCTTCACTCCAAGTGTCAGAATGATGTAATTCCAGCCAAAAGGATGCAATCTTCATTCAAAAGGCTGAGTGATGTAATTCTGGCGGAAAGACGCAATCTTCACTTTAAAGCGTCTGAATGATGTAATACTGGCAGAAAGGTTGCAGTCTTCACTAAAAAGTTCCAGTGATGTAATTCCATCCGAAAGGTTGCAGTCTTTACTCCAAGTGTCAGAATGATGTAATCCGGTCGAAAGGTGGCAATCTTCATTTTAAAGTATGAGTGATGTAATTCCAACCGAAAGTCTATAATGTTCACTACTAGTGTAAGAATGACGTAATTCTGGCTGAAAGGGTGCAATCTTCATTCAAAAGTTCGAGTGATGTTATTCCAGCCAAGAGGATGCAATCTTCACTCCATGTGTTATAATGATGTAATTCTGACTGAAAAATTAAAGTCTTCTTTCAAATATATGGGTGATGTAATTCTCGTCGAAAGGTTGTAGTCTTCAATCCAAGAGTCTGAATGATGTATTTCCGACCAAAAGGTTGCAGTCATTATTCCAAGGTCCGAGTGATGTAATTCTGGTCGAAAGGATGCAGTCTTCATTCTAAGTGTCAGAATGATGTATTTACAGCCGAATGGTTTAAGTCTTCATTCAAAAATCTGAGTGATGTAATTTCAGCCAAAATGATACAATCTTCATTCAAAAGTTTGAGTATTTAATTCCGGCGGAAAGACGCGATCTTCACTTTAAGCATCTGAATGATGTAATACTGGCCGAAAGGTTGCAGTATTCACTCAAAAGTCCGAATGATGTAATCCATCCGAAAGGTTGCAGTCTTCACTCCAAGTGTCAGAATGATGTAATTCCAGCCAAAAGGATGCAATCTTCATTCAAAAGGCTGAGTGATGTAATTCTGGCGGAAAGACGCAATCTTCACTTTAAAGCGTCTGAATGATGTAATACTGGCCGAAAGGTTGCAGTCTTCACTAAAAAGTTCCAGTGATGTAATTCCATCCGAAAGGTTGCAGTCTTTAATCCAAGTGTCAGAATGATGTAATCCGGTCGAAAGGTGGCAATCTTTATTTTAAAGTATGAGTGATGTAATTCCAACCGAAAGGCTATAATGTTCACTACTAGTGTAAGAATGACGTAATTCTGGCTGAAAAGGTGCAATCTTCATTCAAAAGTCCGAGTGATGTTATTCCAGCCAAGAGGATGCAATCTTCACTCCATGTGTTATAATGATGTAATTCTGACTGAAAAATTAAAGCCTTCTTTCAAATATATGGGTGATGTAATTCTCGTCGAAAGGTTGTAGTCTTCAATCCAAGAGTCTGAATGATGTATTTCCGACCAAAAGGTTGCGTCATTATTCCAAGGTCCGAGTGATGTAATTACGGTCGAAAGGATGCGCCTTTCATTCTAAGTGTCGAATGATGTATTTACGTACCGAATGGTTTAAGTCTTCATTCAAAAATCTGAGTGATGTAATTTCAGCCAAAATGATAAAATCTTCATTCAAAAGTTTGAGTATTTAATTCCGGCGGAAAGACGCGATCTTCACTTTAAGCATCTGAATGATGTAATACTGGCCGAAAGGTTGCAGTATTCACTCAAAAGTTTGAGTGATGTAATCCATCCGAAAGGTTGCAGTCTTCACTCCAAGTGTCAGAATGATGTAATTCCAGCCAAAAGGATGCAATCTTCATTCAAAAGGCTGAGTGATGTAATTCTGGCGGAAAGACGCAATCTTCATTTTAAAGTGTCTGAATGATGTAATACTGGCCGAAAGGTTGCAGTCCGAGTGATGTTATTCCAGCCAAGAGGATGCAATCTTCACTCCATGTGTTATAATGATGTAATTCTGACTGAAAAATTAAAGTCTTCTTTCAAATGTATGAGTGATGTAATTCTCATCGAAAGGTTGTTGTCTTCAATCCAAGTGTCAGAATGATGTATTTACGGCCGAATGGTTTAAGTCTTCATTCAAAAATCTAAGTGATGTAATTTCGGCCGAAAGGTTGCAGTCTTCACTGTAAGTGTCAAAATGATGTAATTCCAGCCAAAAGTATGCAATCTTCATTCAAAAGTCTGAGTGATGTAATTCTGTTGGCAAGAGGCAATCTTCACTTTAAGCGTCTGAATGATGTACTATTGTCGGAAAGGTTGCAGTCTTTATTCCATGGTCCAAGTGATGTAATTCTGGTCGAAAGATTGTAGTCTTCATTCAAGTGTCAGAATGATGTAATTACAGCCGAATGGTTTGTCTTCATTCAAAAATCCGAGTGATGTAATTCCAGCCGAAAGGTTGCAGTCTTCACTCCAAGTGTCAAAATGATGTAATTCCAGCCAAAATGATACAATCTTCATTCAAAAGTCTGAGTAATGTAATTCCTTCCGAAAGGTTGCAGTCTTTACTCCAAGTGTCAGAATGATGTAATCCGGCTGAAAGGTTGCAATCTTCATTTAAAAGTACGAGTGATGTAATTCCAGGTGAAAGGCTATATTATTCACTAAAAGTGTAAGAATGACGTAATTCTGGCTGAAAGGGTGCAATTTTCATTCAAAAGTACGAGTGATGTTATTCCAGCCAAGAGGATGCAATCTTCACTCCATGTGTTATAATGATGTAATTCTGATCGAAAAATTAAAGTCTTCTTTCAAATGTATGAGTGATGTAATTCTCATCGAAAGGTTGTTGTCTTCAATCCAAGTGTCGAATGATGTATTTATTTACGGCCGAATGGTTTAAGTCTTCATTCAAAAATCTAAGTGATGTAATTTCGGCCGAAAGGTTGCGGTCTTCACTTGTAAGTGTCAAAATGATGTAATTCCAGCCAAAAGTATGCAATCTTCATTCAAAAGTCTGAGTGATGTAATTCTATTGGCAAGAGGCAATCTTTACTTTAAGCGTCTGAATGATGTAATATTGTCTGAAAGGTTGCAGTCTTCACTCAAAATTTCGAGTGATGTAATTCCGTCTGAAAGGTTGCAGTCTTTATTCCATGGTCCGAGTGATGTAATTTTGGTCGAAAGATTGTAGTCTTCATTCAAGTGTCAGAATGATGTAATTACAGCCGAATGGTTTGTCTTCATTCAAAAATCCGAGTAATGTAATTCGGCCGAAAGGTTGCGATCTTCACTCCAAGTGTCAAAATGATGTAATTCCAGCCAAAATGATACAATCTTCATTCAAAAGTCGAGTGATGTAATTTCGGCGTAAAGACACAATCTTCACTTTAAGCATCTGAATGATGTAATACTGGCCAAAAGGTTGCAGTATTTACTCAAAATTCTGAGTGATGTAATTCCAGGTGAAAGGCTATATTATTAACTAAAAGTGTAAGAATGACGTAATTCGGTTTGAAAAAGGGTGCAATCTTCATTCAAAAGTCCGAGTGATGTTAATCCAGCCAAGAGGATGCAATCTTCACTCCATGTGTTATAATGATGTAATTCTGACTGAAAAATTAAAGTCTTCTTTCAAATGTATGAGTGATGTAATTCTGGTCGAAAGATTAAAGTCTTCATTCAAGTGTCAGAATGATGTAATTACAGCCGAATGGTTTGTCTTCATTCAAAAATCCGAGTGATGTAATTCCGGCCGAAAGGTTGCGAGTCTTCACTCCAAGTGTCAAAATGATGTAATTCCACCAAAAGTATGCAATCTTCATTCAAAAGTCTGAGTGATGTAATTCTGTTGGCAAGAGGCAATCTTCACTTTAAGCGTCTGAATGATGTACTATTGTCGAAAAGGTTGCAGTCTTCACTCAAAATTTCGAGGGATGTAATTCCATCTGAAAGGTTGCAGTCTTTATTCCATGGTCCGAGTGATGTAATTCTGGTCGAAAGATTGTAGTCTGCATTCAAGTGTCGAATGATGTAATTACGGTAGAATGGTTTGTCTTCATTCAAAAATCCGAGTGATGTAATTCCGGCCGAAAGGTTGCGTCTTCACTCCAAGTGTCAAAATGATGTAATTCCAGCCAAAATGATACAATCTTCATTCAAAAGTCTGCGGTAATGTAATTCCTTCCGAAAGGTTGCGCTTTACTCCAAGTGTCAGAATCATGTAATTTGGCCGAAAGGTTGCAATCTTCATTTAAAAGTACGAGTGATGTAATTCTAGGTGAATGGCTATATTATTCACTAAAAGTGTAAGAATGACGTATTTCTGGATGAAAGGGTGCAATCTTCATTCAAAAGTCCGAGTGATGTTATTCCAGCCAAGAGGATGCAATCTTCACTCCATGTGTTATAATGATGTAATTCTGACTGAAAAATTAAAGTCTTCTTTCAAATGTATGAGTGATGTAATTCTCATCGAAAGGTTGTTGTCTTCAATCCAAGTGTCAGAATGATGTATTTACGGCCGAATGGTTTAAGTCTTCATTCAAAAATCTAAGTGATGTAATTTCGGCCGAAAGGTTGCAGTCTTCACTATAAGTGTCAAAATGATGTAATTCCAGCCAAAAGTATGCAATCTTCATTCAAAAGTCTGAGTGATGTAATTCTGTTGGCAAGAGGCAATCTTCACTTTAAGCGTCTGAATGATGTACTATTGTCGGAAAGGTTGCAGTCTTCACTCAAAATTTTGAGGGATGTAATTCCATCTGAAAGGTTGCAGTCTTTATTCCATGGTCCGAGTGATGTAATTCTGGTCAAAAGATTGTAGTCTTCATTCAAGTGTCAGAATGATGTAATTACAGCCGAATGGTTTGTCTTCATTCAAAAATCCGAGTGATGTAATTCTGGCCGAAAGGTTGCAGTCTTCACTCCAAGTGTCAAAATGATGTAATTCCAGCCAAAATGATACAATCTTCATTCAAAAGTCTGAGTAATGTAATTCCTTCCGAAAGGTTGCAGTCTTTACTCCAAGTGTCAGAATGATGTAATCCGGCCGAAAGGTTGCAATCTTCATTTAAAAGTACGAGTGATGTAATTCCAGGTGAAAGGCTATATTATTCACTAAAAGTGTAAGAATGACGTAATTCTGGCTGAAAGGGTGCAATCTTCATTCAAAAGTACGAGTGATGTTATTCCAGCCAAGAGGATGCAATCTTCACTCCATGTGTTATAATGATGTAATTCTGACTGAAAAATTAAAGTCTTCTTTCAAATGTATGAGTGATGTAATTCTCATCGAAAGGTTGTTGTCTTCAATCCAAGTGTCAGAATGATGTATTTACGGCCGAATGGTTTAAGTCTTCATTCAAAAATCTAAGTGATGTAATTTCGGCCGAAAGGTTGCAGTCTTCACTGTAAGTGTCAAAATGATGTAATTCCAGCCAAAAGTATGCAATCTTCATTCAAAAGTCTGAGTGATGTAATTCTATTGGCAAGAGGCAATCTTTACTTTAAGCGTCTGAATGATGTAATATTGTCTGAAAGGTTGCAGTCTTCACTCAAAATTTCGAGTGATGTAATTCCGTCTGAAAGGTTGCAGTCTTTATTCCATGGTCCAAGTGATGTAATTCTGGTCGAAAGATTGTAGTCTTCATTCAAGTGTCAGAATGATCTAATTACAGCCGAATGGTTTGTCTTCATTCAAAAATCCGAGTGATGTAATTCCGGCCGTAAGGTTGCAGTCTTCACTCCAAGTATCAAAATGATGTAATTCCAGCCAAAATGATACAATCTTCATTCAAAAGTCTGAGTGATGTAATTTCGGCGTAAAGACACAATCTTCACTTTAAGCATCTGAATGATGTAATACTCGGCCAAAAGGTTGCGGTATTCACTCAAAATTCGAGTGATGCAATTCCAGGTGAAAGGCTATATTATTAACTAAAAGTGTAAGAATGACGTAATTAAAATTTGAAAGGGTGCAATCTTCATTCAAAAGTCCGAGTGATGTTATTCCACCAAAGAGGATGCAATCTTCACTCCATGTGTTATAATGATGTAATTACTGATGAAAAATTAAAGTCTTCTTTCAAATGTATGAGTGATGTAATTCTCGGTCGAAAGATTGTAGTCTTCATTCAAGTGTCGAATGATGTAATTACAGCCAAATGGTTTGTCTTCATTCAAAAATCCGAGTGATGTAATTCCGTCCGAAAGGTTGCAGTGTTCACTCCAAGTGTCAGAATGATGTAATTCCAGCCAAAAGTATGCAATCTTCATTCAAAAGTCTGAGTGATGTAATTCGTTGGCAAAATGAGGCAATCTTCACTTTAAGCGTCTGAATGATGTACTATTGTCGAAAAGGTTGCAGTCTTCACTCAAAATTTCGAGGGATGTAATTCCATCTGAAAGGTTGCAGTCTTTATTCCATGGTCCGAGTGATGTAATTCGGTCGAAAGATTGTAGTCTTCATTCAAGTGTCGAATGATGTAATTACAGTACGAATGGTTTGTCTTCATTCAAAAATCCGAGTGATGTAATTCCGGCCGAAAGGTTGCAGTCTTCACTCCAAGTGTCAAAATGATGTAATTCCAGCCAAAATGATACAATCTTCATTCAAAAGTCTGGGTAATGTAATTCCTTCCGAAAGGTTGCAGTCTTTACTCCAAGTGTCAGAATCATGTAATTTGGCCGAAAGGTTGCAATCTTCATTTAAAAGTACGAGTGATGTAATTCCAGGTGAATGGCTATATTATTCACTAAAAGTGTAAGAATGACGTAATTCTGGCAGAAAGGGTGCAATCTTCATTCAAAAGTCCGAGTGATGTTATTCAAGCCAAGAGGATGCAATCTTCACTCCATGTGTTATAATGATGTAATTCTGACTGAAAAATTAAAGTCTTCTTTCAAATGTATGAGTGATGTAATTCTCATCGAAAGGTTGTTGTCTTCAATCCAAGTGTCAGAATGATGTAGTTACGGCCGAATGGTTTAAGTCTTCATTCAAAAATCTAAGTGATGTAATTTCGGCCGAAAGGTTGCAGTCTTCATTGTAAGTGTCAAAATGATGTAATTCCAGCCAAAAGTATGCAATCTTCATTCAAAAGTCTGAGTGATGTAATTCTGTTGGCAAGAGGCAATCTTTACTTTAAGCGTCTGAATGATGTAATATTGTCTGAAAGGTTGCAGTCTTCACTCAAAAATTCGAGTGATGTAATTCCGTCTGAAAGGTTGCAGTCTTTATTCCATGGTCCGAGTGATGTAATTCTGGTCGAAAGATTGTAGTCTTCATTCAAGTGTCAGAATGATGTAATTACAGCCGAATGGTTTGTCTTCATTCAAAAATCCGAGTGATGTAATTCCGGCCGAAAGGTTGCAGTCTTCACTCCAAGTGTCAAAATGATGTAATTCCAGCCAAAATGATACAATCTCCATTCAAAAGTCTGAGTGATGTAATTTCGGCGTAAAGACACAATCTTCACTTTAAGCATCTGAATGATGTAATACTGGACGAAAGGTTGCACTCTTCATTTAAAAGTACGAGTGATGTAATTCCAGGTGAATGGCTATATTATTCACTAAAAGTGTAAGAATGACGTAATTCTGGCTGAAAGGGTGCAATCTTCATTCAAAAGTCCGAGTGATGTTATTCCAGCCAAGAGGATGCAATCTTCACTCCATGTGTTATAATGATGTAATTAATTGAAAAATTAAAGTCTTCTTTCAAATGTATGAGTGATGTAATTCTCATCGAAAGGTTGTTGTCTTCAATCCAAGTGTCAGAATGATGTATTTACGGCCGAATGGTTTAAGTCTTCATTCAAAAATCTAAGTGATGTAATTTCGGCCGAAAGGTTGCAGTCTTCATTGTAAGTGTCAAAATGATGTAATTCCAGCCAAAAGTATGCAATCTTCATTCAAAAGTCTGAGTGATGTAATTCTGTTGGCAAGAGGCAATCTTTACTTTAAGCGTCTGAATGATGTAATATTGTCTGAAAGGTTGCAGTCTTCACTCAAAAATTCGAGTGATGTAATTCCGTCTGAAAGGTTGCAGTATTTATTCCATGGTCCGAGTGATGTAATTCTGGTCGAAAGATTGTAGTCTTCATTCAAGTGTCAAAATGATGTAATTACAGCCGAATGGTTTGTCTTCATTCAAAAATCCGAGTGATGTAATTGAGGCCGAAAGGTTGCAGTCTTCACTCCAAGTGTCAAAATGATGTAATTCCAGCAAAAATGATACAATCTCCATTCAAAAGTCTGAGTGATGTAATTTCGGCGTAAAGACACAATCTTCACTTTAAGCATCTGAATGATGTAATACTGGCCGAAAGGTTGTAGTATTCACTCAAAATTCTGAGTGATGTAATTCCAGGTGAAAGGCTATATTATTCACTAAAAGTGTAAGAATGACGTAATTCTGGCTGAAAGGGTGAAATCTTCATTCAAAAGTCCGAGTGATGTTATTCCGACCAAGAGGATGCAATCTTCACTCCATGTGTTATAATGATGTAATTCTGACTGAAAAATTAAAGTCTTCTTTCAAATGTATGAGTGATGTAATTCTCATCGAAAGGTTGTTGTCTTCAATACAAGTGTCAGAATGATGTATTTACGGCCGAATGGTTTAAGTCTTCATTCAAAAATCTAAGTGATGTAATTTTGTCCGAAAGGTTGCAGTCTTCACTGTAAGTGTCAAAATGATGTAATTCCAGCTAAAACTATGCAATCTTCATTCAAAAGTCTGAGTGATGTAATTCTGTTGGCAAGAGGCAATCTTCACTTTAAGCGTCTGAATGATGTAATATTGTCGGAAAGGTTGCAGTCTTCACTCAAAATTTCGAGGGATGTAATTCCATCTGAAAGGTTGCAGTCTTTATTCCATGGTCCGAGTGATGTAATCTGGTCGAAAGATTGTAGTCTTCATTCAAGTGTCATAATGATGTAATTACAGCCGAATGGTTTGTCTTCATTCAAAAATCCGAGTGATGTAATTCCGGCCGAAAGGTTGCAGTCTTCACTCCAAGTGTCAAAATGATGTAATTCCAGCCAAAATGATACAATCTTCATTCAAAAGTCTGAGTGATGTAATTTCGGCGTAAAGACACAATCTTCACTTTAAGCATCTGAATGATGTAATACTGGCCGAAAGGTTGCAGTATTCACTCAAAATTCTGAGTGATGTAATTACAGGTGAAAGGCTATATTATTCACTAAAAGTGTAAGAATGACGTAATTCTGGCTGAAAGGGTGCAATCTTCATTCAAAAGTCCGAGTGATGTTATTCCAGCCAAGAGGATGCAATCTTCACTCCATGTGTTATAATGATGTAATTCTGACTGAAAAATTAAAGTCTTCTTTCAAATGTATGAGTGATGTAATTCTCATCGAAAGGTTGTTGTCTTCAATCCAAGTGTCAGAATGATGTATTTACGGCCGAATGGTTTAAGTCTTCATTCAAAAATCTAAGTGATGTAATTTTGGCCGAAAGGTTGCAGTCTTCACTGTAAGTGTCAAAATGATGTAATTCCAGCTAAAAGTATGCAATCTTCATTCAAAAGTCTGAGTGATGTAATTCTGTTGGCAAGAGGCAATCTTCACTTTAAGCGTCTGAATGATGTACTATTGTCGGAAAGGTTGCAGTCTTTATTCCATGGTCCAAGTGATGTAATTCTGGTCGAAAGATTGTAGTCTTCATTCAAGTGTCAGAATGATGTATTACAGCCGAATGGTTTGTCTTCATTCAAAAATCCGAGTGATGTAATTCGAGCCGAAAGGTTGCAGTCTTCACTCCAAGTGTCAAAATGATGTAATTCCAGCCAAAGTGATACAATCTTCATTCAAAAGTCTGAGTAATGTAATTCCTTCCGAAAGGTTGCAGTCTTTACTCCAAGTGTCAGAATGATGTAATCCGACTGAAAGGTTGCAATCTTCATTTAAAAGTACGAGTGATGTAATTCCAGGTGAAAGGCTATATTATTCACTAAAAGTGTAAGAATGACGTAATTCTGGCTGAAAGGGTGCAATTTTCATTCAAAAGTACGAGTGATGTTATTCCACCAAGAGGATGCAATCTTCACTCCATGTGTTATAATGATGTAATTAAATTGAAAAATTAAAGTCTTCTTTCAAATGTATGAGTGATGTAATTCTCATCGAAAGGTTGTTGTCTTCAATCCAAGTGTCGAATGATGTATTTACGGTCGAATGGTTTAAGTCTTCATTCAAAAATCTAAGTGATGTAATTTCGGCCGAAAGGTTGCGGTCTTCACTCCAAGTGTCAAAATGATGTAATTCCAGCCAAAAGTATGCAATCTTCATTCAAAAGTCGAGTGATGTAATTCTATTGGCAAGAGGCAATCTTTACTTTAAGCGTCGAATGATGTAATATTGTCCGGTTGCGGTCTTCACTCAAAATTTCGAGTGATGTAATTCCGTCCGAAAGGTTGCGGTCTTTATTCCATGGTCCGAGTGATGTAATTTTGGTCGAAAGATTGTAGTCTTCATTCAAGTGTCGAATGATGTAATTACAGTAGAATGGTTTGTCTTCATTCAAAAATCCGAGTAATGTAATTACGGCCGAAAGGTTGCGGTCTTCACTCCAAGTGTCAAAATGATGTAATTCCACCAAAATGATACAATCTTCATTCAAAAGTCTTAGTGATGTAATTTCGGCGTAAAGACACAATCTTCACTTTAAGCATCGAATGATGTAATACTCGGCCAAAAGGTTGCGTATTTACTCAAAATTCGAGTGATGTAATTCCAGGTGAAAGGCTATATTATTAACTAAAAGTGTAAGAATGACGTAATTAAGTGAAAGGGTGCAATCTTCATTCAAAAGTCCGAGTGATGTTAATCCAGCCAAGAGGATGCAATCTTCACTCCATGTGTTATAATGATGTAATTCTGACTGAAAAATTAAAGTCTTCTTTCAAATGTATGAGTGATGTAATTCTGGTCGAAAGATTGTAGTCTTCATTCAAGTGTCGAATGATGTAATTACAAAAGGTAAATGGTTTGTCTTCATTCAAAAATCCGAGTGATGTAATTCCGGCCGAAAGGTTGCAGTCTTCACTCCAAGTGTCAAAATGATGTAATTCCAGCCAAAAGTATGCAATCTTCATTCAAAAGTCTGAGTGATGTAATTCTGTTGGCAAGAGGCAATCTTCACTTTAAGCGTCTGAATGATGTACTATTGTCGAAAAGGTTGCAGTCTTCACTCAAAATTTCGAGGGATGTAATTCCATCTGAAAGGTTGCAGTCTTTATTCCATGGTCCGAGTGATGTAATTCTGGTCGAAAGATTGTAGTCTTCATTCAAGTGTCAGAATGATGTAATTACAGCCGAATGGTTTGTCTTCATTCAAAAATCCGAGTGATGTAATTCCGGCCGAAAGGTTGCAGTCTTCACTCCAAGTGTCAAAATGATGTAATTCCAGCCAAAATGATACAATCTTCATTCAAAAGTCTGGGTAATGTAATTCCTTCCGAAAGGTTGCAGTCTTTACTCCAAGTGTCAGAATCATGTAATTTGGCCGAAAGGTTGCAATCTTCATTTAAAAGTACGAGTGATGTAATTCTAGGTGAATGGCTATATTATTCACTAAAAGTGTAAGAATGACGTAATTAAGGTAAAAAAGGGTGCAATCTTCATTCAAAAGTCCGAGTGATGTTATTCCACCAAGAGGATGCAATCTTCACTCCATGTGTTATAATGATGTAATTCGATTTGAAAAATTAAAGTCTTCTTTCAAATGTATGAGTGATGTAATTCTCATCGAAAGGTTGTTGTCTTCAATCCAAGTGTCGAATGATGTATTTACTAAGGTCCGAATGAATGGTTTAAGTCTTCATTCAAAAATCTAAGTGATGTAATTTCGGCGAAAGGTTGCGGTCTTCACTATAAGTGTCAAAATGATGTAATTCCAGCCAAAAAGTATGCAATCTTCATTCAAAAGTCGAGTGATGTAATTCTGTTGGCAAGAGGCAATCTTCACTTTAAGCGTCGAATGATGTACTATTGTCGGAAAGGTTGCGATCTCTTCACTCAAAATTTTGAGGATGTAATTCCATCCGAAAGGTTGCGGTCTTTATTCCATGGTCCGAGTGATGTAATTCGGTCAAAAGATTGTAGTCTTCATTCAAGTGTCGAATGATGTAATTACGGCCGAATGGTTTGTCTTCATTCAAAAATCCGAGTGATGTAATTCCGGCCGAAAGGTTGCGCTTCACTCCAAGTGTCAAAATGATGTAATTCCACCAAAATGATACAATCTTCATTCAAAAGTCGAGTAATGTAATTCCTTCCGAAAGGTTGCAATCTTTTACTCCAAGTGTCGAATGATGTAATCCTACCGAAAGGTTGCAATCTTCATTTAAAAGTACGAGTGATGTAATTCCAGGTGAAAGGCTATATTATTCACTAAAAAAGTGTAAGAATGACGTAATTACATTTGAAAGGGTGCAATCTTCATTCAAAAGTACGAGTGATGTTATTCCACCAAGAGGATGCAATCTTCACTCCATGTGTTATAATGATGTAATTCTGATTTGAAAAATTAAAGTCTTCTTTCAAATGTATGAGTGATGTAATTCTCATCGAAAGGTTGTTGTCTTCAATCCAAGTGTCGAATGATGTATTTACGGCCGAATGGTTTAAGTCTTCATTCAAAAATCTAAGTGATGTAATTTCGGCGAAAGGTTGCGGTCTTCACTCGTAAGTGTCAAAATGATGTAATTCCGGCCAAAAGTATGCAATCTTCATTCAAAAGTCGAGTGATGTAATTCTATTGGCAAGAGGCAATCTTTACTTTAAGCGTCCGAATGATGTAATATTGGCCGAAAGGTTGCATTCTTCACTCAAAACTTTGAGTGATGTAATTCCGTCCGAAAGGTTGCAGTCTTTATTCCAAGGTCCGAGTGATGTAATTCCGGTCGAAAGATTGTAGTCTTCATTCAAGTGTCAGAATGATGTAATTACAGCCGAATGGTTTGTCTTCATTCAAAAATCCGAGTGATGTAATTCTGGCCGAAAGGTTGCAGTCTTCACTCCAAGTGTCAAAATGATGTAATTCCAGCCAAAATGATACAATCTTCATTCAAAAGTCTGAGTGATGTAATTCCGGCGAAAAGACGCAATCTTCACTTTAAGCATCTGAATGATGTAATATGCGGCCAAAAGGTTGCGAGTATTCACTCAAAATTCTGAGTGATGTAATTCCAGGTGAAAGGCTATATTATTAACTAAAAGTGTAAGAATGACGTAATTACTCAGTAAGATGAAAAAAGGGTGCAATCTTCATTCAAAAGTCCGAGTGATGTTATTCCACCAAGAGGATGCAATCTTCACTCCATGTGTTATAATGATGTAATTGTATTTCGACCAAAAATTAAAGTCTTCTTTCAAATGTATGAGTGATGTAATTCTGGTCGAAAGATTGTAGTCTTCATTCAAGTGTCAGAATGATGTAATTACAGCCGAATGGTTTGTCTTCATTCAAAAATCCGAGTGATGTAATTCCGGCCGAAAGGTTGCAGTCTTCACTCCAAGTGTCAAAATGATGTAATTCCAGCCAAAAGTATGCAATCTTCATTCAAAAGTCTGAGTGATGTAATTCTGTTGGCAAGAGGCAATCTTCACTTTAAGCGTCTGAATGATGTACTATTTTCGAAAAGGTTGCAGTCTTCACTCAAAATTTCGAGGGATGTAATTCCATCTGAAAGGTTGCAGTCTTTATTCCATGGTCCGAGTGATGTAATTCTTGTCGAAAGATTGTAGTCTTCATTCAAGTGTCAGAATGATGTAATTACAGCCGAATGGTTTGTCTTCATTCAAAAATCCGAGTGATGTAATTCCGGCCGAAAGGTTGCAGTCTTCACTCCAAGTGTCAAAATGATGTAATTCCAGCCAAAATGATACAATCTTCATTCAAAAGTCTGGGTAATGTAATTCCTTCCGAAAGGTTGCAGTCTTTACTCCAAGTGTCAGAATCATGTAATTTGGCCGAAAGGTTGCAATCTTCATTTAAAAGTACGAGTGATGTAATTCCAGGTGAATGGCTATATTATTCACTAAAAGTGTAAGAATGACGTAATTCGGCGAAAAGGGTGCAATCTTCATTCAAAAGTCCGAGTGATGTTATTCCAATGATGTAATTAAGAGGATGCAATCTTCACTCCATGTGTTATAATGATGTAATTCTGAATGATGTATTTTCGGAAAAATTAAAGTCTTCTTTCAAATGTATGAGTGATGTAATTCTCATCGAAAGGTTGTTGTCTTCAATCCAAGTGTCGAATGATGTATTTACGGCCGAATGGTTTAAGTCTTCATTCAAAAATCTAAGTGATGTAATTTCGGCCGAAAGGTTGCGGTCTTCACTCGTAAGTGTCAAAATGATGTAATTCCAGCCAAAAGTATGCAATCTTCATTCAAAAGTCTGAGTGATGTAATTCTATTGGCAAGAGGCAATCTTTACTTTAAGCGTCGAATGATGTAATATTGTCGAAAGGTTGCGAGTCTTCACTCAAAATTTCGAGTGATGTAATTCCGTCCGAAAGGTTGCGTCTTTATTCCATGGTCCGAGTGATGTAATTTTGGTCGAAAGATTGTAGTCTTCATTCAAGTGTCGAATGATGTAATTACGGTAGAATGGTTTGTCTTCATTCAAAAATCCGAGTGATGTAATTCCGGCCGAAAAAGGTTGCGATCTTCACTCCAAGTGTCAAAATGATGTAATTCCAGCCAAAATGATACAATCTTCATTCAAAAGTCGAGTGATGTAATTTCGGCGTAAAGACACAATCTTCACTTTAAGCATCTGAATGATGTAATACTGGCCAAAAGGTTGCAGTATTCACTCAAAATTCTGAGTGATGTAATTCCAGGTGAAAGGCTATATTATTAACTAAAAGTGTAAGAATGACGTAATTCTGGCTGAAAGGGTGCAATCTTCATTCAAAAGTCCGAGTGATGTTATTCCAGCCAAGAGGATGCAATCTTCACTCCATGTGTTATAATGATGTAATTCTGACTGAAAAATTAAAGTCTTCTTTCAAATGTATGAGTGATGTAATTCTGGTCGAAAGATTGTAGTCTTCATTCAAGTGTCGAAATGATGTAATTACAGAATGATGTATTCCGAATGGTTTGTCTTCATTCAAAAATCCGAGTGATGTAATTCCGGCCGAAAGGTTGCAGTCTTCACTCCAAGTGTCAAAATGATGTAATTCCAGCCAAAATGATACAATCTTCATTCAAAAGTCTGGGTAATGTAATTCCTTCCGAAAGGTTGCAGTCTTTACTCCAAGTGTCAGAATCATGTAATTTGGCCGAAAGGTTGCAATCTTCATTTAAAAGTACGAGTGATGTAATTCTAGGTGAATGGCTATATTATTCACTAAAAGTGTAAGAATGACGTAATTCTGGCTGAAAGGGTGCAATCTTCATTCAAAAGTCCGAGTGATGTTATTCCAGCCAAGAGGATGCAATCTTCACTCCATGTGTTATAATGATGTAATTTCTTTCAAATGACTGAAAATTAAAGTCTTCTTTCAAATGTATGAGTGATGTAATTCTCATCGAAAGGTTGTTGTCTTCAATCCAAGTGTCAGAATGATGTATTTACGGCCGAATGGTTTAAGTCTTCATTCAAAAATCTAAGTGATGTAATTTCGGCCGAAAGGTTGCAGTCTTCACTCCAAGTGTCAAAATGATGTAATTCCGGCCCAAAAGTATGCAATCTTCATTCAAAAGTCTGAGTGATGTAATTCTATTGGCAAGAGGCAATCTTTACTTTAAGCGTCTGAATGATGTAATATTGTCCGAAAGGTTGCAGTCTTCACTCAAAATTTCGAGTGATGTAATTCCGTCTGAAAGGTTGCAGTCTTTATTCCATGGTCCGAGTGATGTAATTCTGGTCGAAAGATTGTAGTCTTCATTCAAGTGTCAAAATGATGTAATTACAGCCGAATGGTTTGTCTTCATTCAAAAATCCGAGTGATGTAATTCCGGCCGAAAGGTTGCAGTCTTCACTCCAAGTGTCAAAATGATGTAATTCCAGCCAAAATGATACAATCTTCATTCAAAAGTCTGAGTGATGTAATTTCGGCGTAAAGACACAATCTTCACTTTAAGCATCTGAATGATGTAATACTGGCCAAAAGGTTGCAGTATTCACTCAAAATTCTGAGTGATGTAATTCCAGGTGAAAGGCTATATTATTAACTAAAAGTGTAAGAATGACGTAATTCTGGCTGAAAGGGTGCAATCTTCATTCAAAAGTCCGAGTGATGTTATTCCAGCCAAGAGGATGCAATCTTCACTCCATGTGTTATAATGATGTAATTCTGACTGAAAAATTAAAGTCTTCTTTCAAATGTATGAGTGATGTAATTCTGGTCGAAAGATTGTAGTCTTCATTCAAGTGTCAGAATGATGTAATTACAGCCGAATGGTTTGTCTTCATTCAAAAATCCGAGTGATGTAATTCCGGCCGAAAGGTTGCAGTCTTCACTCCAAGTGTCAAAATGATGTAATTCCAGCCAAAAGTATGCAATCTTCATTCAAAAGTCTGAGTGATGTAATTCTGTTGGCAAGAGGCAATCTTCACTTTAAGCGTCTCGAATGATGTACTATTTTCGAAAAGGTTGCGCCTTCACTCAAAATTTCGAGGGATGTAATTCCATCCGAAAGGTTGCGCCTTTATTCCATGGTCCGAGTGATGTAATTCTTGTCGAAAGATTGTAGTCTTCATTCAAGTGTCGAATGATGTAATTACAGCCAAATGGTTTGTCTTCATTCAAAAATCCGAGTGATGTAATTCCGGCCGAAAAGGTTGCGGTCTTCACTCCAAGTGTCAAAATGATGTAATTCCAGCCAAAATGATACAATCTTCATTCAAAAGTCCGGGTAATGTAATTCCTTCCGAAAGGTTGCGGTCTTTACTCCAAGTGTCGAAATCATGTAATTTGGCCGAAAGGTTGCAATCTTCATTTAAAAGTACGAGTGATGTAATTCCGGTGAATGGCTATATTATTCACTAAAAGTGTAAGAATGACGTAATTCGGCGAAAAGGGTGCAATCTTCATTCAAAAGTCCGAGTGATGTTATTCCACCAAGAGGATGCAATCTTCACTCCATGTGTTATAATGATGTAATTCTTTCACTTGTATGAAAAATTAAAGTCTTCTTTCAAATGTATGAGTGATGTAATTCTCATCGAAAGGTTGTTGTCTTCAATCCAAGTGTCGAAATGATGTAGTTACGGCCGAATGGTTTAAGTCTTCATTCAAAAATCTAAGTGATGTAATTTCGGCCGAAAGGTTGCGGTCTTCATTGTAAGTGTCAAAATGATGTAATTCCAGCCAAAAGTATGCAATCTTCATTCAAAAGTCTGAGTGATGTAATTCTCGTTGGCAAGAGGCAATCTTTACTTTAAGCGTCGAATGATGTAATATTGTCGAAAGGTTGCGATCTTCACTCAAAAATTCGAGTGATGTAATTCCGTCCGAAAGGTTGCGCTTTATTCCATGGTCCGAGTGATGTAATTCGGTCGAAAGATTGTAGTCTTCATTCAAGTGTCGAAATGATGTAATTACAGCCGAATGGTTTGTCTTCATTCAAAAATCCGAGTGATGTAATTCCGGCCGAAAGGTTGCAGTCTTCACTCCAAGTGTCAAAATGATGTAATTCCAGCCAAAATGATACAATCTCCATTCAAAAGTCTGAGTGATGTAATTTCGGCGTAAAGACACAATCTTCACTTTAAGCATCTGAATGATGTAATACTGGCCGAAAGGTTGCACTCTTCATTTAAAAGTACGAGTGATGTAATTCCAGGTGAATGGCTATATTATTCACTAAAAGTGTAAGAATGACGTAATTCTGGCTGAAAGGGTGCAATCTTCATTCAAAAGTCCGAGTGATGTTATTCCAGCCAAGAGGATGCAATCTTCACTCCATGTGTTATAATGATGTAATTCTGACTGAAAAATTAAAGTCTTCTTTCAAATGTATGAGTGATGTAATTCTCATCGAAAGGTTGTTGTCTTCAATCCAAGTGTCAGAATGATGTATTTACGGCCGAATGGTTTAAGTCTTCATTCAAAAATCTAAGTGATGTAATTTCGGCCGAAAGGTTGCAGTCTTCATTGTAAGTGTCAAAATGATGTAATTCCACCAAAAGTATGCAATCTTCATTCAAAAGTCTCGAGTGATGTAATTCTGTTGGCAAAGAGGCAATCTTTACTTTAAGCGTCCGAATGATGTAATATTGTCCGAAAGGTTGCAGTCTTCACTCAAAAATTCGAGTGATGTAATTCCGTCTGAAAGGTTGCAGTCTTTATTCCATGGTCCGAGTGATGTAATTCTGGTCGAAAGATTGTAGTCTTCATTCAAGTGTCAAAATGATGTAATTACAGCCGAATGGTTTGTCTTCATTCAAAAATCCGAGTGATGTAATTCCGGCCGAAAGGTTGCAGTCTTCACTCCAAGTGTCAAAATGATGTAATTCCAGCAAAAATGATACAATCTCCATTCAAAAGTCTGAGTGATGTAATTTCGGCGTAAAGACACAATCTTCACTTTAAGCATCTGAATGATGTAATACTGGCCGAAAGGTTGTAGTATTCACTCAAAATTGCGAGTGATGTAATTCCGTGGTGAAAGGCTATATTATTCACTAAAAGTGTAAGAATGACGTAATTCACTACTAGAAAGGGTGAAAATCTTCATTCAAAAGTCCGAGTGATGTTATTCCACCAAAGAGGATGCAATCTTCACTCCATGTGTTATAATGATGTAATTCTTTGAAAAATTAAAGTCTTCTTTCAAATGTATGAGTGATGTAATTCTCAAAGGTCTTCAAAAGAGTTATGGTTGTTGTCTTTCAATACAAGTGTCGAATGATGTATTTACGGCCGAATGGTTTAAGTCTTCATTCAAAAATCTAAGTGATGTAATTTTGGCCGAAAGGTTGCGATCTTCACTCCAAGTGTCAAAATGATGTAATTCCAGCCAAAAGTATGCAATCTTCATTCAAAAGTCTCGAGTGATGTAATTCTCGTTGGCAAGAGGCAATCTTCACTTTAAGCGTCCGAATGATGTAATATTGTCGAAAGGTTGCGATCTTCACTCAAAATTTCGAGGGATGTAATTCCATCCGAAAGGTTGCGATCTTTTATTCCATGGTCCTAGTGATGTAATCTGGTCGAAAGATTGTAGTCTTCATTCAAGTGTCATAATGATGTAATTACAGCCGAATGGTTTGTCTTCATTCAAAAATCCGAGTGATGTAATTCCGGCCGAAAGGTTGCAGTCTTCACTCCAAGTGTCAAAATGATATAATTCCAGCCAAAATGATACAATCTTCATTCAAAAGTCTGAGTGATGTAATTTCGGCGTAAAGACACAATCTTCACTTTAAGCATCTGAATGATGTAATACTGGCCGAAAGGTTGCAGTATTCACTCAAAATTCGAGTGATGTAATTACGGTGAAAGGCTATATTATTCACTAAAAGTGTAAGAATGACGTAATTCCGTTCGAAAAAGGGTGCAATCTTCATTCAAAAGTCCGAGTGATGTTATTCCACCAAGAGGATGCAATCTTCACTCCATGTGTTATAATGATGTAATTCTGACTGAAAAATTAAAGTCTTCTTTCAAATGTATGAGTGATGTAATTCTCATCGAAAGGTTGTTGTCTTCAATCCAAGTGTCAGAATGATGTATTTACGGCCGAATGGTTTAAGTCTTCATTCAAAAATCTAAGTGATGTAATTTTGGCCGAAAGGTTTCCGGTTGTAGTCTTCACTCCAAGTGTCAAAATGATGTAATTCCACCAAAAGTATGCAATCTTCATTCAAAAGTCTGAGTGATGTAATTCTCGTTGGCAAGAGGCAATCTTCACTTTAAGCGTCGAATGATGTAATATTGTCGAAAGGTTGCGCCTTCACTCAAAATTTCGAGGGATGTAATTCCATCCGAAAGGTTGCGCTTTATTCCAAGGTCCGAGTGATGTAATTCCGGTCGAAAGATTGTAGTCTTCATTCAAGTGTCAGAATGATGTAATTACAGCCGAATGGTTTGTCTTCATTCAAAAATCCGAGTGATGTAATTCCGGCCGAAAGGTTGCGTCTTCACTCCAAGTGTCAAAATGATGTAATTCCAGCCAAAATGATACAATCTTCATTCAAAAGTCTGAGTGATGTAATTCCGGCGAAAAGACGCAATCTTCACTTTAAGCATCTGAATGATGTAATACTGGCCGAAAGGTTGCTTTACTCCAAGTGTATTCACTCAAAATTCGAGTGATGTAATTCCAGGTGAAAGGCTATATTATTCACTAAAAGTGTAAGAATGACGTAATTCCGGTGAAAGGGTGCAATCTTCATTCAAAAGTCCGAGTGATGTTATTCCACCAAGAGGATGCAATCTTCACTCCATGTGTTATAATGATGTAATTCCGAATTGAAAAATTAAAGTCTTCTTTCAAATGTATGAGTGATGTAATTCTCTTCATCCAAAAATGGTTGTTGTTGCAGTCTTCAATCCGAGTGAAGTGTTGCGTGTCGAATGATGTATTTACGGCCGAATGGTTTAAGTCTTCATTCAAAAATCTAAGTGATGTAATTTTGGCCGAAAGGTTGCGTCTTCACTAAGTGTCAAAATGATGTAATTCCAGCCAAAAGTATGCAATCTTCATTCAAAAGTCTCGAGTGATGTAATTCTGTTGGCAAGAGGCAATCTTCACTTTAAGCGTCCGAATGATGTAATATTGTCGAAAGGTTGCGCTTCACTCAAAATTTCGAGGGATGTAATTCCATCCGAAAGGTTGCGCTTTATTCCATGGTCCTAGTGATGTAATTCTGGTCGAAAGATTGTAGTCTTCATTCAAGTGTCATAATGATGTAATTACAGCCGAATGGTTTGTCTTCATTCAAAAATCCGAGTGATGTAATTCCGGCCGAAAGGTTGCGGTCTTCACTCCAAGTGTCAAAATGATATAATTCCAGCCAAAATGATACAATCTTCATTCAAAAGTCTGAGTGATGTAATTTCGGCGTAAAGACACAATCTTCACTTTAAGCATCTGAATGATGTAATACTGGCCGAAAGGTTGCGTATTCACTCAAAATTCTGAGTGATGTAATTACAGGTGAAAGGCTATATTATTCACTAAAAGTGTAAGAATGACGTAATTCGTAATTTGAAAGGGTGCAATCTTCATTCAAAAGTCCGAGTGATGTTATTCCACCAAGAGGATGCAATCTTCACTCCATGTGTTATAATGATGTAATTCTCGATCGAAAAATTAAAGTCTTCTTTCAAATGTATGAGTGATGTAATTCTCATCGAAAGGTTGTTGTCTTCAATCCAAGTGTCGAATGATGATGTATTTACGGCCGAATGGTTTAAGTCTTCATTCAAAAATCTAAGTGATGTAATTTTGGCCGAAAGGTTGCGCCTTCACTCCAAGTGTCAAAATGATGTAATTCCACTAAAAGTATGCAATCTTCATTCAAAAGTCCGAGTGATGTAATTCTCGTTGGCAAGAGGCAATCTTCACTTTAAGCGTCCGAATGATGTAATATTGTCGGAAAGGTTGCAGTCTTCACTCAAAATTTCGAGGGATGTAATTCCATCTGAAAGGTTGCAGTCTTTATTCCATGGTCCGAGTGATGTAATTCTTGTCGAAAGATTGTAGTCTTCATTCAAGTGTCAGAATGATGTAATTACAGCCGAATGGTTTGTCTTCATTCAAAAATCCGAGTGATGTAATTCCGGCCGAAAGGTTGCAGTCTTCACTCCAAGTGTCAAAATGATGTAATTCCAGCCAAAATGATACAATCTTCATTCAAAAGTCTCGGGTAATGTAATTCCTTCCGAAAGGTTGCGCTTTTCTTACTCCAAGTGTCGAATCATGTAATTTGGCCGAAAGGTTGCAATCTTCATTTAAAAGTACGAGTGATGTAATTCTAGGTGAATGGCTATATTATTCACTAAAAGTGTAAGAATGACGTAATTCTGGCTGAAAGGGTGCAATCTTCATTCAAAAGTCCGAGTGATGTTATTCCACCCAAGAGGATGCAATCTTCACTCCATGTGTTATAATGATGATGTAATTCCGACCGAAAAATTAAAGTCTTCTTTCAAATGTATGAGTGATGTAATTCTCATCGAAAGGTTGTTGTCTTCAATCCAAGTGTCGAATGATGTACTTATGGCCGAATGGTTTAAGTCTTCATTCAAAAATCTAAGTGATGTAATTTCGGCCGAAAGGTTGCAGTCTTCACTCAAAGTGTCAAAATGATGTAATTCCAGCCAAAAGTATGCAATCTTCATTCAAAAGTCTGAGTGATGTAATTCTGTTGGCAAGAGGCAATCTTCACTTTAAGCGTCTGAATGATGTAATATTGTCTGAAAGGTTGCAGTCTTCACTCAAAATTTCGAGTGATGTAATTCCTTCTGAAAGGTTGCAGTCTTTATTCCATGGTCCGAGTGATGTAATTCTCGGTCGAAAGATTGGAGTCTTCATTCAAGTGTCAGAATGATGTAATTACAGCCGAATGGTTTGTCTTCATTCAAAAATCCGAGTGATGTAATTCCGGCCGAAAGGTTGCAGTCTTCACTCCAAGTGTCAAAATGATACAATCTTCATTCAAAAGTCTGAGTGATGTAATTTTGGCGTAAAGACACAATCTTCACTTTAAGCATCTGAATGATGTAATACTGGCCGAAAATGGTTGCGTTGCTTCACTCAAAATTACGAGTGATGTAATTCCAGGTGAAAGGCTATATTATTCACTAAAAGTGTAAGAATGACATAATTCGGCCGAAAGGGTGCAATCTTCATTCAAAAGTCCGAGTGATGTTATTCCGTGTTATAAGAGGATGCAATCTTCACTCCTTTCAAGTGTTATAATGATGTAATTCGATTGAAAAATTAAAGTCTTCTTTCAAAAGTATGAGTGATGTAATTCTCATCGAAAGGTTGTTGTCTTCAATCCAAGTGTCAGAATGATGTATTTACGGCCGAATGGTTTAAGTCTTCATTCAAAAATCTAAGTGATGTAATTCCGGCCGAAAGGTTGTAGTCTTCACTCCAAGTGTCAAAATGATGTAATTCCACCAAAAGTATGCAATCTTCATTCAAAAGTCCGAGTGATGTAATTCGGTGGCAAGAGGCAATCTTCACTTTAAGCGTCGAATGATGAAATATTGTCGAAAGGTTGCAGTCTTCACTCAAAATTTCGAGTGATATAATTCCGTCTGAAAGGTTGCAGTCTTTATTCCAAGGTCCGAGTGATGTAATTCCAGTCGAAAGATTGTAGTCTTCATTCAAGTGTCAGAATGATGTAATTACATCCGAATGGTTTGTCTTCATTCAAAAATCCGAGTGATGTAATTACGGCCGAAAGGTTGCAGTCTTCACTCCAAGTGTCAAAATGATTCCACCAATTCCTTCATTCAAAATGATGATGTAATTCAAAAAGACGCATAAATCTTCATTTAAAAGTCTGAATGATGTAATGTAAAAGGTTGCGGCTTCAAAGACACAATCTTCACTTTAAGTCTTTATCCGAATGATGATAATCCGTGGCCGAAAGGTTGCGTATTCACTTCATTTAAAAAGTACGAGTGATGTAATTCCAGTCGAAAGGCTATATTATTCACTAAAAGTGTAAGAATGACGTAATTCGGCGAAAGGGTGCAATCTTCATTCAAAAGTCCGAGTGATGTTATTCCACCAAAGGATGCAATCTTCACTCCATGTGTTATAATGATGTAATTATTTGAAAAAACTTAAAGATCTGTAATTCTCAAATTGTAGTCTTCAATCCAAGTGATGTGTATTTTTGGCCAAAAGGTTCTCTTTATTCCAAGGTCCGAAAATTACGGTTGTTGCGGTCTTCATTCTAAGTGTCAGAATGATGTATTTACGGCCGAATGGTTTAAGTCTTCATTCAAAAATCTGAGTGATGTAATTTCGGCCGAAAGGTTGCAGTCTTCACTCCAAGTGTCAAAATGATGTAATTCCAGCCAAAAGTATGCAATCTTCTTCAAAAGTCTGAGTGATGTAATTCGGTGGAAAGACGCAATCTTCACTTTAAGCGTCTGAATGATGTAATATTGGCCGAAAGGTTGCAGTCTTCACTCAAAATTTCGAGTGATGTAATTCCGCCGAAAAGTTGCAGTCTTTATTCCAAGGTCCGAGTGATGTAATTCCGGTCGAAAGATTGTAGTCTTCATTCAAGTGTCAGAATGATGTAATTACAGCCGAATGGTTTGTCTTCATTCAAAAATCCGAGTGATGTAATTCTGGCCGAAAGGTTGCAGTCTTCACTCCAAGTGTCAAAATGATGTAATTCCAGCCAAAATGATACAATCTTCATTCAAAAGTCTGAGTGATGTAATTCCCGCAAAGATGCAATCTTCACTTTAAGCATCTGAATGATGTAATACTGGCCGAAAGGTTGCAGTCTTCACTCAAAAGTCCGAGTGATGTAATTCCGTCCGAAAGGTTGCAGTGTTCACTCCAAGTGTCAGAATGATGTAATTCCAGCCAAAAGTATGCAATCTTCATTCAAAAGTCTGAATGATGTATTCTGGCGGAACGACGCAATCTTCATTTCAAGCGTCTGAATGATGTAATATTGGGCGAAAGGTTGCGGTTTCACTCAAAGTCCGAGTGATGTAATTTAAATCCGAAAGGTTGCAATCTTCATTCAAAAGTTCGAGTGATGTTATTCCAGCCAAAAGGATGCAATCTTCACTCCAAGTGTTATAATGATGTAATTCTGACTGAAAAATTAAAGACTTCTTTCAAATGTATGAGTGATGTAATTCTCGTCGAAAGGTTGTAGTCTTCAATCCAAGAGTCTGAATGATGTATTTCCGGCCAAAAAGTTGCAGTCTTTATTCCAAGGTCCGAGTGATGTAATTCTGGTCGAAAGGTTGCAGTCTTCATTCTAAGTGTCAGAATGATGTATTTATGGCCGAATGGTTTAAGTCTTCATTCAGAAATCTGAGTGACGTAATTACGGCCGAAAGGTTGCAGTCTTCACTCCAATTGTTAAAATGATGTAATTCTAGCCAAAATGATACAATCTTCATTTAAAAGTACGAGTGATGTAATTCCGGCGGAAAAGACGCAATCTTCACTTTAAGCATCTGAATGATGTAATACTAGCCGAAAGGTTGCAGTCTTCACTCAAAACTCTTAGTGATGTAATTCCATCCGAAAGGTTGCAGTCTTTACTCCAAGTGTCAGAATGATGTAATCCGGTAGAAAGGTTGCAGTCTTCATTTAAAAGTACGAGTGATGTAATTCCAATCGAAAGGCTATATTGTTCACTACTAGTGTAAGAATGACGTAATTTGGGCGAAATGGTGCAATCTTCATTCAAAAGTCCGAGTGATGTTATTCCAGCCAAAAGGATGCAATCTTCACTCCAAGTGTTATAATGATGTAATTCGACTGAAAACTTAAAGTTTTCTTTCAAATATCGATGATGTAATTCTCGTCGAAAGGTTGTAGTCTTCAATCCAAGAGTCTGAATGATGTATTTCCGACCAAAAGGTTGCAGTCTTTATTCCAAGGTCCGAGTGATGTAATTCTGGTCGAAAGGTTGCAGTCTTCATTCTAAGTGTCAGAATGATGTATTTACGGCCGAATGGTTTAAGTCTTCATTCAGAAATCTGAGTGATGTAATTCCGGCCGAAAGGTTGCAGTCTTCACTCCAATTGTCAAAATGATGTAATTCCAGCCAAAATGATACAATCTTCATTCAAAAGTCTGAGTGATGTAATTCCGGTGGAAAGACGCAATCTTCACTTTAAGCGTCTGAATGATGTAATATTGGCCGAAAGGTTGCAGTCTTCACTCAAAAGTTCGAGTGATGTAATTCACTCAAAGGTTGCGCCTCTTTATTCCAAGGTCCGAATGATGTAATTCCGGTCGAAAGATTGTAGTCTTCAAAAAATGATGTAATTACAAGTGTTTGTCTTCATTCAAAAATCTATGTAATTTCAAAGGTTGTAGTCTTCACTCCAAGTGTCAAAATGATGTAATTCCAAAAATGATACAATCTTCATTCAAAAGTCTCGAGTGATGTAATTTCGGTGGAAAGACACAATCTTCACTTTAAGCATCGAATGATGTAATTACATCGGCGAAAGGTTGCAGTATTCACTCAAAATTTCAAGTGATGTAATTCTGTCCGAAAGGTTGCAGTGTTCACTCCAAGTGTTAGAATGATGTAATTCCAGCCAAAAGGATGCAATCTTCATTCAAAAGTCTGAGTGATGTAATTCTGGCGGAAAATCACAATCTTCACTTTAAGCGTCTGAATGATGTAATACTGGCCGAAAGGTTGCAGTCTTCACTCAAAAGTCTTAGTGATGTAATTCCATCCGAAAGGTTGCAGTCTTTACTCCAAGTGTCAGAATGATGTAATCCGGCCGAAAGGTTGCAGTCTTCATTTAAAAGTACGAGTGATGTAATTCCAGTTGAAAGGCTATATTGTTCACTACAAGTGTAAGAATGACGTAATTCTGGCTGAAAGGGTGCAATCTTCATTCAAAAGTCCGAGTGATGTTATTCCAGCCAAAAGGATGCAATCTTCACTCCAAGTGTTATAATGATGTAATTCTGACTGAAAAATTAAAGTCTTCTTTCAAATGTATGAGTGATGTAATTCTCATTGAAAGGTTGTAGTCTTCAATCCAAGTGTCAGAATGATGTATTTACGGCCGAATGGTTTAAGTCTTCATTCAAAAATCTAAGTGATGTAATTTCGGCCGAAAGGTTGCAGTCTTCATTCTAAGTGTCAGAATGATGTATTTACGGCCGAATGGTTTAAGTCTTCATTCAAAAATCTGAGTGATGTAATTTCGGCGAAAGGTTGCAGTCTTCACTCCAATTGTCAAAATGATGTAATTCTAGCCAAAATGATACAATCTTTATTCAAAAGTCTGAGTGATGTAATTCCGGTGGAAAGACGCAATCTTCACTTTAAGCATCTGCATGATGTAATACTGGCTGAAAGGTTGAAGTCTTCAGTCAAAAGTCTGAGTGATGTAATTCCATCCGAAAGGTTGCAGTCTTTACTCAAAAGTCTGAGTGATGTAATCCGTCCGAAAGGTTGTAGTCTTCATTCAAGTGTCGAATGATGTAATTCCATCAAAAGGTTGCAATCTTCATTCAAAAATCCGAGTGATGTAATTACTCGCGGTTGCGAGACTTCAATGTCTGATACAATCTTTAAAGTCCGTTCGGCGAAAGACGAATCTTCACTTTAAGCATCTGAATGATGTAATACTGGCCGAAAAGTTGTAGTGTTCACTCAAAAGTCCCAGTGAAGTAATTCCATCTGAAGGGTTGCAGTCTTTACTCCAAGTGTCAGAATGATGTAATCCGGTCGAAAGGTTGCAATCTTCATTTTAAAGTATGAGTGATGTAATTCCAACCGAAAGGCTATAATGTTCACTACAAGTGTAAGAATGACGTAATTCTGGCTGAAAGGGTGCAATCTTCATTCAAAAGTCCGAGTGATGTTATTCCAGCCAAAAGGATGCAATCTTTACTCCAAGTGTTATAATGATGTAATTCTGACTGAAAAATTAAAGTCTTCATTCAAATGTATGCGTGATGTAATTCTCGTCGAAAGGTTGTAGTCTTCAATCCAAGAGTCTGAATGATGTATTTCAGACCAAAAGGTTGCAGTCATTATTCCAAGGTCTGAGTGATGTAATTCTGGTCGAAAGGTTGCAGTCTTCATTCTAAGTGTCAGAATGAGGTATTTACGGCCAAATGGTTTAAGTCTTCATTCAAAAATCTGAGTGATGTAATTTCAAATGAAAGGTTGCAGTCTTCACTCCAATTGTTAAAATGATGTAATTCCAGCCAAAATGATACAGTCTTCATTCAAAAGTCTAAGAGATTTAATTCCTGCGGAAAGCCACAATTTTCACTTGAAGCATCTAAATGATGTAATATTGGCGAAAGGTTGCGATCTTCACTCAAAATTTCGGTTGCCGTCTCACTTTATTCAAAAGTCCGAGTGATGTAATCCATCCGAAAGGTTGCGTCTTCACTCCAAATGTTAGAATGATGTAATTCCAGGTTTGTCTTCATTCAAAAGGATGCAATTTTTGCATTTCAAAAAGATACAAAATGATACAATCTTATTCAAAAGTGAGTGATGTAATTCTGGCGGAAAGACGCAATCTTCACTTTAAAGCGTCTGAATGATGTAATACTGGCCGAAAGGTTGCAGTCTTCACTCAAAAGTCCCAGTGATGTAATTCCATCCGAAAGGTTGCGGTCTTTACTCCAAGTGTCAGAATGATGTAATCCGGTCGAAAAGGTTGCAGTCTTCATTTAAAAGTACGAGTGATGTAATTCAAGTCGAAAGGCTATATTGTTCACTACTAGTGTAAGATGACGTAATTCTTGCTGAAAGGGTGCAATCTTCATTCAAAAGTCCGAGTGATGTTATTCCAGCCAAAAGGATGCAATCTTCACTCCAAGTGTTATAATGATGTAATTCTGATTGAAAAATTAAAGTCTTCTTTCAAATGTATGAGTGATGTAATTCTCGTCGAAAGGTTGTAGTCTTCAATCCAAGAGTCTGAATGATGTATTTCCGACCAAAAGGTTGCAGTCTTTATTCCAAGGTCCGAGTGATGTAATTCTGGTCGAAAGGTTGCAGTCTTCATTCTAAGTGTCAGAATGATGTATTTACGGCCGAATGGTTTAAGTCTTCATTCAAAAATCTGAGTGATGTAATTCCGGCCGAAAGGTTGTAGTCTTCACTCCAATTGTCAAAATGATGTAATTCCAGCCAAAATGATACAATCTTCATTCAAAAGTTTGTGTGATGTATTTCCGGTGGAAAGACGCAATCTTCACTTTAAGCGTCTGAATGATGTAATATTGCCAGAAAGGTTGCAGTCTTCACTCAAAATTTCGAGTGATATAATTCCGTCTGAAAGGTTGCAGTCTTTATTCCAAGGTCCGAGTGATGTAATTCCAGTCGAAAGATTGTAGTCTTCATTCAAGTGTCGTGATGTAATTACTCCAATGGTTTGTCTTCAAAAAATCGATGTAATTACGGCCGAAAGGTTGCGGTCTTCACTCCAAGTGTCAAAATGATACAATCTTTATTCAAAAGTCTGAGTGATGTAATTCCGGCGGAAAGACGCAATCTTCACTTTAAGCATCTGAATGATGTAATACTGGCCGAAAGGTTGCAGTCTTCACTCAAAACTCTTAGTGATGTAATTCCATCCGAAAGGTTGCAGTCTTTACTCCAAGTGTCAGAATGATGTAATCCGGCAGAAAGGTTGCAGTCTTCATTTAAAAGTACGAGTGATGTAATTCCAATCGAAAGGCTATATTGTTCACTACTAGTGTAAGAATGACGTAATTCTGGCTGAAAGGGTGCAATCTTCATTCAAAAGTCCGAGTGATGTTATTCCAGCCAAAAGGATGCAATCTTCACTCCAAGTGTTATAATGATGTAATTCGACTGAAAAATTCAAAACTTTTCTTTCAACTGTCTGATTGATGTAATTCTCGTCGAAAGGTTGTAGTCTTCAATCCAAGAGTCTGAATGATGTATTTCCGGCCAAAAGGTTGCAGTCTTTATTCCAAGGTCCGAGTGATGTAATTATGGTCGAAAGGTTGCAGTCTTCATTCTAAGTGTCGAATGATGTATTTACGGCCGAATGGTTTAAGTCTTCATTCAGAAATCTAAGTGATGTAATTCCGGCCGAAAGGTTGTAGTCTTCACTCCAATTGTCAAAATGATGTAATTCTAGCCAAAATGATACAATCTTCATTCAAAAGTCTGAGTGATGTAATTCCTGTGGAAAGACGCAATCTTCACTTTAAGCGTCTGAATGATGTAATATTGGCAGAAAGGTTGCAGTCTTCACTCAAAATTTTGAGTGATGTAATTCCGTCCGAAAGGTTGCAGTCTTTATTCCAAGGTCCGAGTGATGTAATTCCGGTCGAAAGATTGTAGTCTTCATTCAAGTGTCAGAATGATGTAATTACATCCGAATGGTTTGTCTTCATTCAAAAATCCGAGTGATGTAATTACGGCCGAAAGGTTGCAGTCTTCACTCCAAGTGTCAAAATGATACAATCTTTATTCAAAAGTCTGAGTGATGTAATTCCGGCGGAAAGACGCAATCTTCACTTTAAGCATCTGAATGATGTAATACTGGCCGAAAGGTTGCGATGTTTCACTCAAAGTCTTAGTGATGTAATTCCATCCAAAAGGTTGCAATCTTCATTCAAAAGTGTCGAAATGATGTAATTCGGCGAAAGGACGCAATCTTCATTTAAAAGTCCGAATGATGTAATTCACGGCCGAAAGGTTATTGTTCACTCAATAGTCCGAGTGATGTAATTCCGTCTGAAAGGGTGCAATCTTCATTCAAAAGTTCGAGTGATGTTATTCCAGCCAAAAGGATGCAATCTTCACTCCAAGTGTTATAATGATGTAATTCTGACTGAAAAATTAAAGACTTCTTTCAAATGTATGAGTGATGTAATTCTCGTCGAAAGGTTGTAGTCTTCAATCCAAGAGTCTGAATGATGTATTTCCGGCCAAAAGTTGCAGTCTTTATTCCAAGGTCCGAGTGATGTAATTCTGGTCGAAAGGTTGCAGTCTTCATTCTAAGTGTCAGAATGATGTATTTATGGCCGAATGGTTTAAGTCTTCATTCAGAAATCTGAGTGATGTAATTCTATCCGAAAGGTTGCAGTGTTCACTCCAAGTGTTAGAATGATGTAACTCCAGCCAAAAGGATGCAATCTTCATTCAAAAGTCTGAATGATGTCATTCTGGCGGAACGACGCAATCTTCATTTCAAGCGTCTGAATGATGTAATACTGGCCGAAAGGTTGCAGTTTTCACTCAATAGTCCGAGTGATGTAATTCCGTCTGAAAGGGTGTAATCTTCATTCAAAAGTTCGAGTGATGTTATTCCAGCCAAAAGGATGCAATCTTCACTCCAAGTGTTATAATGATGTAATTCTAACTGTAAAATTAAAGACTTCTTTCAAATGTATGAGTGATATAATTCTCGTCGAAAGGTTGTAATCTTCAATCCAAGAGTCTGAATGATGTATTTCTGGCCAAAAGGTTGCAGTCTTTATTCCAAGGTCCGAGTGATGTAATTCTGGTCGAAAGGTTGCAGTCTTCATTGCAAGTGTCAGAATGATGTATTTACGATCGAATGGTTTAAGTCTTCATTCAAAATTCTAAGTGATGTAATTTCGGTCGAAAGGTTGCAGTCCTCACTCCAAGTGTCAAAATGATGTAATTCCAGCCAAAAGTATGCAATCTTCATTCAGAAGTCTGAGTGATGTAATTCTGGTGGAAAGAGGCAATCTTCAATTTAAGCGTCTGAATGATGTAATATTCGCCGAAAGGTTGCGGTCTTCACTCAAAAGTTCGAGTGATGTAATTCCGTCCGAAAGGTTGCAGTCTTTATTCCAAGGTCCGAGTGATGTATTTCTGGTCGAAAGATTGTAATCTTCATTCAAGTGTCAGAATGATGTAATTATTCCCAAAATGATACAATCTGCATTCAAAAGTCTGAGTGATGTAATTTCGGCGGAAATACGCAATCTTCACTTTAAGCATCTGAATGATGTAATACTGGCCGAAAGGTTGCAGTCTTCACTCAAAAGTCCGAGTGATGTAATTTCATCCGAAAGGTTGCAATCTTCACTGCAAGTGTCAGAATGATGTAATCCGGCCAAAAGTTTGCAGTCTTCATTTAAAAATACGAGTGATGTAATTCTAGCCGAAAGGCTGTATTGTTCACTACAAGTGTAAGAATGACGTAATACTAGCTTAAAGGGTGCAATCTTCATTCGAAAGTCCGAGTCATGTTATTCCATCCAAAAGGATGCAATCTTCACTCCAAGTGTTATAATGATGTAATTCTGATTGAAAACTTAAAGTTTTCTTTCAGCTGTCTGATTGATGTAATTCTCGTCGAAAGGTTGTAATCTTCAATCCAAGAGTTTGAATGATGTATTTCCGGCCAAAAGGTTGCAGTCTTTATTCCAAGGTCTGCGTGATGTATTTCTGGCCGAAAGGTTGCCATCTTCACTCAAAGTGTCAGAATGATGTAATTCCAGCCAAAAGAATACAATCCTCATTCAAAAGTTTGAGTGATGTAATTCCGACAGAAAGACACAATTTTTACTTTAAGCGTCTGAATGATGTAATACTGGCCGAAAGGTTGCAGTCTTTACTCCAAGTGTCAGAATGATGTAAGCTGGCCGAAAGGTTGCAGTCTTCATTTAAAAGTACTAGTGATGTAATTCCAGCTGAAAGACTATTGTTCACTACAAGTGTAAGAATGACGTAATTCTGGCTGAACTGGAGCAATTTTCATTCAGAAGTCTGAGTGATGTTATTCCAGCCAAAAGCATGCAATCTTCAATCCAAGTGTTATAATGATGTAATTCTGACTGAAAAATTTAAGTCTTCTTTCAAATGTATGAGTGATGTATTTCCGACTAAAACATTGCAGTCTTTATTCCAAGGTCCGAGTGATGTAATTCTGGTCGAAAGATTGTAGTTTTCATTCCAAGTGTTAGAATGATGTAATTACAGTCGAATGGTCTAAGTCTTGATTCAAAAATCCTAGTGACGTAATTCCGGATGAAAGGTTGCAAATTTTCACTCCAAGTGTCAGAATGATGTAATTCCAGCCAAAAGGATGCAATCTTCTTTCAAAAGTTTGAGTGATGTAATTCTGGCGGAAACCGTAATGTTCACTTTAAGCATCTGAATGATGTAATACTGGCCGAAAGGTTGCAGTCTTCACTCAAAAGTCTGAGTGATGTAATTCCTTCTGAAAGGTTGCAGTCTTTACTCCAAGTGTCAGAATGATGTAATCCGGCCGAAAGGTTGCAGTCTTCATTTAAAAGTACGAGTGATGTAATTCCAGCTGAAAGGCTATATTGTTCACTACAAGTGTAAGAATGACGTAATTCTGGCTGAAATGGTGCAATCTTCATTCAAAAGTCCGAGTGATGTTATTACAGCCAAAAGGATGCAATCTTCACTCCAAGTGTTATAATGATGTAATTATGACTGAAAATTTAAAGTCTTCTTTCAAATGTATGAGTGATGTAATTGTTGTCTAAATGTTATAGTCTTCAATCCAAGAGGTTGAATGATGTATTTCCGGCCAAGAAGTTGCAGTCTTTATTCCAAGGTTCGAGTGATGTAATTCTTGTCGAAAGGTTGCAGTCTTCATTCTAAGTGTCAGAATGATGTATTTACGACCTAATGGTTTAAGTCTTCATTCATAAATTTGAGTGATGTAATTCCGGCCGAAAGGTTGCAGTCTTCACTCCAAGTGTCAAAATGATATAATTCCATTCCAAGGCAAAATTATGCAATCTTCATTCAAAAGTCCGAGTGATGTAATTACGAATGGAAAGACGCAATATTCACTTTAAGCGTCACGAATGATGTAATATTGGCCGATAGGTTACGGTCTTCACTCAAAAGTCCGAATTATGTAATTCCGTTCGAAAGGTTTCAATCTTAACTGCAAGTGTTAGAATGATGTAATCCGGCCGAAAGGTTGCAGTCTTCATTTAAAAGTATGAGCGATGTAATTCCAGCCGAAATGTTGTATTGTTCACTACAAGTGTAAGAATGACGTAATACTAGCTGAAAGGGTTCAATCTTCATTCGAAAGTCTGAGTCATGTTATTCCAGCCAAAAGGATGCAATCTTCACTCCAAGTGTTATAATTATGTAATTCTGACTGAAAACTTAAAATCTTCTTTCAAATGTCTGAGTGATGTAATTCTCATCGAAAGGTTCTAGTCTTCAATCCAAGAGTCTGAATGATGTAATACGGGCCGAGAGGTTGCAGTCTTTACTCAAAAGTACGAGTGATGTAATTCCGTCCGAAAGGTTGCAGTCATCATTCCAAGTGTCACAATGATGTATTTACGGCCGAATGCTTTAAGTCTTCATTCAAAAATCGGAGTGATGTAATTTCGGCCGAAAGGTTGCAGTCTTCACTCCAAGTGTCAAAATGATGTTATTCCAGCCAAAAGTATGCAATCTTCATTCAAAAGTCTGAGTGATGTAATTCCGGTGGAAAGACGCAATCTTCACTTTAAGCGTCTGAATGATGTAATATTGGCAGATAGGTTGCAGTCTTCACTCAAAAGTTCGAGTGATGTAATTCTGTCCGAAAGGTTGCAGTGTTCACTCCTAGTGTTAGAATGATGCATTTATGGCCGAATGGTTTAAGTCTTCATTCAGAAATCTGAGTGATGTAATTCCGGCCGAAAGATTGCAGTCTTCACTCCAAGTGTCAAAATGATATATTTCTAGCCAAAATTATGCAATCATCAGTCAAAAGTCTGAGTGATGTAATTATGGCGGAAAGATGCAATATTCACTTTTAGAGTCTGAATGACATAATACTGGCCGAAAGGTTGCAGTATTCACTCAAAAGTCTGACTGATGTAATTTCGTCCGAAAGGTTGCAATCTTCACTGCAAGTTTCAGAATGATGTAATCCGGCCGAAAGTTTGCAGTCTTCATTTAAAAATACGAGTGATGTAATTCTAGCCGAAAGGCTATAATGTTCACTACAAGTGTAAGAATGACGTAATACTAGCTGAAAGGGTGCAATCTTCATTCGAAAGTCCGAGTCATGTTATTCCAACCAAAAGGATAGAATCTTCACTCCAAGTGTTATAATGATGTAATTCTGACTGAAAACTTAAAGTTTTCTTTCAGCTGTCTGATTGATGTAATTCTCGTCGAAAGGTAGTAGTCTTCAATCCAAGAGTCTGAATGATGTATTTCCGGCCAAAAGGTTGCAGTCTTTATTCCAAGGTCCGAGTGATGTAATTCTTGAAAGGTTGCGGTCTTCATTGCGAAAGATTATTTATGCGAATGGTTTAAGTCTTCATTCAGAAATCTGAGTGATGTAATTTCGGCCGAAAGGTTGCAGTCTTCACTCCAATTTTCAAAATGATGTAATTCTAGCCAAAATGATACAATCTTCATTCAAAAGTCTGAGTGATGTAATTCCGGTGGAAATACGCAATCTTCACTTTAAGTATCTGAATGATGTAAGACTGGCCGAAAGGTTGCAGTCTTCACTCAAAAGTTCGAGTGATGTAATTCCATCCGAAAGGATGCAGTGTTCACTCCAAGTGTTAGAATGATGTATTTATGGCCGAATGGTTTATGTCTTCATTCAGAAATATGAGTGATGTAATTCCAGCCGAAAGGTTGCAGTCTTCACTCCAAGTGTCAAAATGATATAATTCCAGCCAAAATTATGCAATCTTCATTCAAAAGTCTTAGTGATGTAATTCTGGCGGAAAGACGCAATATTCACTTTAAGCGTCTGAATGATGTAATACTGGCCGAAATATTGCAGTCTTCACTCAAAAGTCCAAGTGATGTAATTTCATCCGAAAGGTTTCAATCTTCACTGCAAGTGTCAGAATGATTTAATCCGATCGAAAGTTTGCAGTCTTCATTTAAAATACGAGTGATGTAATTCCAGTCGAAAAGTTGTATTGTTCACTACAAGTGTAAGAATGATGTAATACTAGCTGAAAGGGTGCAATCTTCATTCGAAAGTCCGAGTCATGTTATTCCAGCCAAAAGGATGCAATCTTCACTCCAAGTGTTATAATGATGTAATTCTGACTGAAAACTTAAAGTTTTATTTCAGTTGTTTGATTGATGTAATTCTCGTCGAAAGGTTGTAGTCTTCAATCCAAGATGTCTTTCGAATGATGTATTTCCAAGGTCCGAGTGAAAGGTTGCCATCTTCACTCCAAGTGTCGAATGATGTAATTCCAGCCAAAAGAATGCAATCTTCATTCAAAAGTTTGATTGATGTAATTCCGATAGAAAGACACATTTTTTACTTTAAGCGTCTGAATGATGTAATACTGGCCGAAAGGTTGCAGTCTTCACTCAAAAGTCCGAGTGATGTAATTCCATCCGAAAGGTTGCAGTCTTTACTCCAAGTGTCAGAATGATAAGCCGGCCGAAAGGTTGCAGTCTTCATTTAAAAGTACGAGTGATGTAATTCCAGCTGAATGACTATATTGTTCACTACAAGTGTAAGAATGACGTAATTCTGGCTGAAAGGGTGCAATCTTCATTCAAAAGTCCGAGTGATGTTATTCCAGCCAAAAGGATGCAATCTTCACTCCAAGTGGTATAATGATGTAATTCTGACTGATAATTTAAAATCTTCTTTCAAATGTATGAGTGATGTAATTCTCGTCGAAAGGTTATAGTCTTCAATCCAAGAGTCTGAATGATATATTTCCGGCCAAAAGGTTGCAATCTTTATTCCAAGGTCCGAGTGATGTAATTCTTGTCGAAAGGTTGCAGTCTTCATTCTAAGTGTCAGAATGATGTATTTACGACCGAATGGTTTAAGTCTTCATTCATAAATTTGAGTGATGTAATTTCGGCCAAAAGGTTGCAGTCTTCACTCCATGTGTCAAAATGATATAATTCCAACCAAAACTATGCAATCTTCATTCAAAAGTCTGAGTGATGTAATTATGGCGGAAAGACGCAATATTCACTTTAAGCGTCTGAATTATGTAATACTGGCCGAAAGGTTGCGGTCTTCACTCAAAAGTCCGAGTTATGTAATTCCGTTCGAAAGGTTTCAATCTTAACTCGCAAGTGTCAGAATGATGTAATCCGGCCGAAAGGTTGCAGTCTTCATTTAAAAGTATGAGTGATGTAATTCCAGCCGAAATGTTGTATTGTTCACAACAAGTGTAAGAATGACGTAATACTAGCTGAAAGGGTTCAATCTTTATTCGAAAGTCCGAGTCATGTTATTCCAGCCAAAAGGATGCAATCTTCACTCCAAGTGTTATAATGATGTAATTCTGACTGAAAACTTAAAATCTTCTTTCAAATGTCTGAGTGATATAATTCTCATCGAATGGTTCTAGTCTTCAATCCAAGAGTCTTAATGATGTAATATGGGCCGAGAGGTTGCAGTCTTTACTCAAAAGTCCGAGTGATGTAATTCCGTCCGAAAGGTTGCAGTCTTCATTCCAAGTGTCACAATGATGTATTTACGACCGAATGCTTTAAGTCTTCATTCAAAAATCGGAGTGATGTAATTTTGGCCGAAAGGTTGCAGTCTTCACTCCAAGTGTCAAAATGATGTTATTCCAGCCAAAAGTATGCAATCTTCATTCAAAAGTCTGAGTGATGTAATTCCGGTGGAAAGACGCAATCTTCACTTTAAGCGTCTGAATGATGTAATATTGGCCGAAAGGTTGCAGTCTTCACTCAAAAGTTCGAGTGATGTAATTCCGTCCGAAAGGTTGCAGTGTTCACTCCTAGTGTTAGAATGATGCATTTATGGCCGAATGGTTTAAGTCTTCATTCAGAAATCTGAGTGATGTAATTCCGGCCGAAAGATTGCAGTCTTCACTCCAAGTGTCAAAATGATATATTTCTAGCAAAAATTATGCAATTATCAGTCAAAAGTCTGAGTGATGTAATTATGGCGGAAAGATGCAATATTCACTTTTAGAGTCTGAATGACATAATACTGGCCGAAAGGTTGCAGTATTCACTCAAAAGTCTGACTGATGTAATTTCGTCCGAAAGGTTGCAATCTTCACTGCAAGTTTCAGAATGATGTAATACGGCCGAAAGTTTGCAGTCTTCATTTAAAAATACGAGTGATGTAATTCTAGCCGAAAGGCTATAATGTTCACTACAAGTGTAAGAATGACGTAATACTAGCTGAAAGGGTGCAATCTTCATTCGAAAGTCCGAGTCATGTTATTCCAGCCAAAAGGATAGAATCTTCACTCCAAGTGTTATAATGATGTAATTCGACCGAAAACTTAAAGTTTTCTTTCAAATTTCGATTGATTTAATTCTCGTCGAAAGGTTGTAGTCTTCAATCCAAGATTGATGTAATTCTCGATTCCAAGGTAGTAGTCTTCAATCCAAGAGTCTGAATGATGTATTTCCGGCCAAAAGGTTGCAGTCTTTATTCCAAGGTCCGAGTGATTTAATTCTTGTCGAAAGATTGCAGTCTTCATTCCAAGAAATCTGAGTGATGTAATTCCGGCCGAAAGGTTGCAGTCTTCACTCCAATTTTCAAAATGATGTAATTCTAGCCAAAATGATACAATCTTCATTCAAAAGTCTGAGTGATGTAATTCCGGCGGAAATACGCAATCTTCACTTTAAGTATCTGAATGATGTAAGACTGGCCGAAAGGTTGCAGTCTTCACTCAAAAGTTCGAGTGATGTAATTCTGTCCGAAAGGATGCAGTGTTCACTCCAAGTGTTAGAATGATGTATTTATGGCCGAATGGTTTAAGTCTTCATTCAGAAATATGAGTGATGTAATTCCAGTCGAAAGGTTGAAGTCTTCACTCCATGTGTCAAAATGATATCATTCCAGCCAAAATTATGCAATCTTCATTCAAAAGTCTGAGTGATGTAATTCTGGCGGAAAGACGCAATATTCACTTTAAGCGTCTGAATGATGTAATACTGGCCAAAATATTGCAGTCTTCACTCACAAGTCCGAGTGATGTAATTTCATCCGAAAGGTTTCAATCTTCACCGCAAGTGTCAGAATGATGTAATCCGATCGAAAGTTTGCAGTCTTCATTTAAAATACGAGTGATGTAACTCCAGCCGAAAAGCTGAATTGTTCACTACAAGTGTAAGAATGATGTAATACTAGCTGAAAGGGTGCAATCTTCATTCGAAAGTCCGAGTCATGTTATTCCAGCCAAAAGGATGCAATCTTCACTCCAAGTGTTATAATGATGTAATTCTGACTGAAAACTTAAAGTTTTCTTTCAATTGTCTGATTGATGTAATTCTCGTCGAAAGGTTGTAGTCTTCAATCCAAGAGTCTGAATGATGTATTTCCGGCCGAAAGGTTGCCATCTTCACTCCAAGTGTCAGAATGATGTAATTCCAGCCAAAGGAATGCAATCTTCATTCAAAAGTTTGAGTGATGTAATTCCGATAGAAAGACACATTTTTTACTTTAAGCGTCCGAATGATGTAATACTGGCTGAAAGGTTGTAGTCTTCACTCAAAAGTCCGTGTGATGTAATTCCATCCGAAAGGTTGCAGTCTTTACTCCAAGTGTCAGAATGATGTAAGCCGGCCGAAAGGTTGCAGTCTTCATTTAAAAGTACGAGTGATGTAATTCCAGCTGAATGACTATATTGTTCACTACAAGTGTAAGAATGACATAATTCTGGCTGAAAGGGTGCAATCTTCATTCAAAAGTCCGAGTGATGTTATTCCAGCCAAAAGGATGCAATCTTCACTCCAAGTGGTATAATGATAAATAAAGACTGCAACCTTTCGGCCGGATTACATCATTCTGACACTTGGAGTGCATGCATACTACAACCTTTCAGACGGAAATACATCACTCAGACTTTTGAGTGAAAACTGCAACCTTTCGGCAGTATTACATCATTCAGACGCTTAAAGTGAAGATTGCGTCTTTCCGCCAGAATTACATCACTCAGATTTTTGAATAAAGATTGTATCATTTTGGCTGGATTTACATCATTTTGACACTTGGAGTGAAGACTACAACCTTTCAGCCGAAATTACATCACTCGGATTTTCGAATGAAGACTTAAACCTTTCGGCCATAAATACATCATTCTGACACTTTGAATGAAGACTGCAACCTTTCGACCAGAATTATATCACTCGGACCTTGGAATAAAGACTGCAACCTTTTGGCCGGAAATACATCATTCAGATTCTTGGATTGAAGATTACAACCTTTCGACGAGAATTACATCACTCCGAAATTTGAATGAAGATTGCACCCTTTAATCCAGAATTACGTCATTCTTACACATGTAGGGAACACTATAACCTTTCGACTGGAATTACATCACTCATACTTTTTAATAAAGACTGCAACCTTTCGGCCGGATTACATCATTCTGACAGTTGGAGTGCATGCAGACTGCAACCTTTCGGACAGAATTACATCACTCGGACTTTTGAGTGAAAACTGCAACCTTTCGGCCAGTATTACATCATTCAGACGCTTAAAGTGAAGATTGCGTCTTTCCACCAGAATTACATCACTCAGATTTTTGAATAAGGATTGTATCATTTTGGCTGGAATTACATCATTCTGACACTTGGAATGAAGACTGCAAGCTTTCGACCGAAATTACATCACTGGGACCTTGGAATAAAGACTGCAACCTTTTGCCCGGAAATACATCATTCAGACTCTTAGATTGAAGACTACAACCTTTCGATGAGAAATACATCACTCAGACATTTGAAAGAAGACTTTAAGTTTTCAGTTAGAATTACATCATTATAACACTTGGAGTGAAGATTGCATACTTTTGGCTGGAATAATATCACTCAAACTTTTGAATGAAGATTGCACCCTTTCTGCCAGAATTACATCATTCTTACACTTGTAGTGAAGAATATAACCTTTCGGCTAGAATTACATCACTCATAATTTTAAATGAAGACTGCAACCTTTCGGCCTGATTAAATGATTCTGACACTTCGAGTAAAGACTGCCACCTTTCGGACGGAATTACATCACTCGGACTTTTGAGTGAAGACTGCAACCTTTCGGCCAGTATTACATCATTCAGACGCTTAAAGTGAAGATTGCGTCTTTCCGCCGGAATTACATCACTCGGACTTTTGAAAGAAGATTGTATCATTTTGGGTGGAATTACATAATTCTGACACTTGGAGTGAAGACTGCAACCTTTTGGATGGATTACATTACTCGGACTTTTGACTGAAGACTGCAACCTTTCGGCCAGTATTACATCATTCAGATGCTTAAAGTGAAGATTGCGTCTTTCCGCCGGAATTATATCACTTAGACTTTTGAATGAAGATTGTATCATTTTGGTTGGAATTACATCATTTTGACAATTGGAGTGAAGACTGCAACCTTTCGTCTGAAATTACATCACTCAGATTTTTGAATGAAGACCTAAACCATTCGGCCGTAAATTCATCATTTTGACACATAGAATGAAGACTGCAACCTTTCGACCAGAATTACATCACTCGGACCTTGGAATAATGACTGCAACCTTTTGGTCGGAAATACATCATTCAGACTCTTGGATTGAAGACGACAACCTTTCGACGAGAATTACATTACTCATACATTTGAAAAAAGACTTTAATTTTTCAGTCAGAATAACATCATTATAACAGTTGGAGTGAAGATTGCATCATTTTGGTTGGAATAACATCACTCGGACTTCTGAATGAATATTGCACCCTTTCAGCCAGAATTACGTCGTTCTTACACTTGTAGTGAAAAATATAGCCTTTCAGATGGAATTACATCACTCGTACTTTTATATGAAGACAGCAACCTTTCGACCGGATGACATCATTCTGACACTTGGAGTAAAGACTGCAACCTTTCGGATGGTATTACATTACTGGGACTTTTGAGTGAAGACTGCATCCTTTCGGCCAGTATTACATCATTCAGACGCTTAAAGTGAAGATTGCGTCTTTCCGCCGGAATTAAATCACTCAGACTTTTGAATAAATATTGTATCATTTTGGCTGGAATTACATCATTTTGACAATTGGAGTGAAGACTGCAGCCTTTCGTCTGAAATTACATCACTCAGATTTATGAATGAAGACTTAAACCATTCGGCCGTAAATACATCATTCTGACACTTAGAATGAAGACTGCATCCTTTTGACCAGAATTACATCACTCAGACCTTGGAATAATGACTGCAACCTTTTGGTCGGAAATACGTCATTCAGACTCTTGGATTGAATACTACAACCTTTCGACGAGAATTAGATAACTCATACATTTGAAAGAAGACATTAATTTTTCAGTTAGAATTACATCATTATAACACTTGGAGTGAAGATTGCATCCTTTTGGCTGGAATAACATCACTCGGACTTCTGAATGAATATTGCACCCTTTCAGCCAGAATTACGTTGTTCTTACACTTGTAGTGAAAAATATAGCCTTTCAGATGGAATTACATCACTCGTACTTTTAAATGAAGACTGCAACCTTTCGGCCGGATTACATCATTCTGACACTTGGAGTAAAGACTGCAACCTTTCAGATGGAATTACATCACTCTGACTTTTGAGTGAAGACTGCAACCTTTCGGCCAGTATTACATCATTCAGACGCTTAAAGTGAAGATTGTGATTTCCGCCAGAATTACATCACTCAGACTTTTGAATGAAGATTGCATCCTTTTGGCTGGAATTACATCATTCTGACACTTGGAGTGAAGATTGCAACCTTTCGGCCGAAATTACATCACTAGGATTTTTGAATGAAGATTTAAACCATCAGGCTGTAATTACATCATTCTGACACTTGGAATAAAGACTACAATCTTTCGACCGGAATTACATCACTCGGACCTTGGAATAAAGACTGCAACCTTTTGGTCAGAAATACATCATTCAGACTCTTGGAATGAAGACTACAACCTTTTGAACAAGAATTTCATCACTCAGAAATTTGAATGAAGATTGCACCCTTTAATCCAGAATTACGTCATTCTTACACATGTAGTGAACACTATAGCCTTTCGACTGGAATTACATCACTCATACCTTTAAATAAAGACTGCAACCTTTCGGCCGGATTACATTATTCTGACACTTGGAGTGTATGCAGACTGCAACCTTTCAGACGGAATTACATCACTCGGACTTTTGAGTGAAAACTGCAACCTTTCGGCCAGTATTACATCATTCAGACGCTTAAAGTGAATATTGCGTCTTTCCGCTAGAATTACATCACTCAAATTTTTGAATAAAGATTGTATCATTTTGGCTGGAATTACATCATTTTGACACTTGGAGTGAAGACTGCAACCTTTCAGCCGGAATTACATAACTCTGATTTTCGATTGAAGACTTAAACCATTCGGCCATAAATACATCATTCTTACACTTAGAATGAAGACTGCAACCTTTCGACCAGAATTACATCACTCGGACCATGGAATAAAGACTGCAACCTTTTGGCCGGAAATACATCATTCAGACTCTTGGACTGAAGATTACAACCTTTAGACGAGAATTACATCACTCATACATTTGAAAGAAGTCTATAATTTTTTAGTCAGAATTACATCATTATAACACTTGGAGTGAAGATTGCATCATTTTGGCTGCAATAACATCACTCGAACTTTTGAATGAAGATTGCACCCTTTCATCCAGAATTACGTCATTCTTACACATGTAGTGAACACTATAGCCTTTTGAATGAAGATTGCATCCTTTTGGCTGGAATTACATCATTCTGACACTTGGAGTGAAGACTGCAACCTTTCGGACGGATTACATCACTCAGACTTTTGAGTGAATACTGCAACCTTTCGGCCAGTATTACATCATTCAGATGCTTAAAGTGAAGATTGCGTCTTTCTGCCAGAATTACATCACTCAGACTTTTGAATGAAGATTGTATCATTTTGGCTGGAATTACATCATTTTGACAATTGGAGTGAAGACTGCAACCTTTCAGCCGGAATTACATCACTCCAATTTCTGAATGAAACCTTAAACCATTCGGTCGTAAATACATCATTCTGACACTTAGAATGAATACTGCAACCTTTCGACTAGAATTACATCACTCGGACCTTGGAATAAAAACTGTAACCTTTTGACCAGAAATACATCATTCTGTCTCTTGGATTGAACACTACAACCTTTTGACGAGAATTACATCACTCAGTATTAGAAAGTAAACTTTAAGTTTTCAGTCAGAATTACATCATTATAACACTTGGAGTGAAGATTGCATCCTTTTGTCTTGAATAATATCACTCAGACTTTTGAATGAAGATTGCACCCTTTCAGACAGAATTACGTCATTCTTACTCTTGTAGTGAACAATATAGCCTTTCAGCTGGAATTACATCACTCATACTTTTAAATGAAGATTGCAACCTTTCGATCGGATTAGATCATTCTTACACTTGGAGTAAAGACTGCAACCTTTAAGGACGAAATTACATCACTCAGACTTTTGAGTGAAGACTTCAACCTTTAGGGCAGTATTACATCATTCAGACTCTTAAAGTGAATATTATGTCTTTCCGCCAGAATTACATCACTCAGACTTTTAAATGAAGATTGCATCCTTATGGCTGGAATTACATCATTCTGACACTTGGAGTTAAGACTTCAACCTTTCGGCCGATATTACATCACTCAGATTTTTGAATGACGACATAAACCATTCGGTCGTAAAAACATCGTTCTAACACTTGGAATGAAGACTGCAAGCTTTCGACCGGAATTACATCACTGGGACCTTGGAATAAAGACTGCAACCTTTTGCCCGGAAATACATCATTTAGACTCTTAGATTGAAGACTACAACCTTTCGATGAGAAATACATCACTCAGACATTTGAAAGAAGGCTATAAGTTTTTAGTTAGAATTACATCATTATAACACTTGGAGTGAAGATTGCATACTTTTGGCTGGAATAATATCACTCAAACTTTTGAATGAAGATTGCACCCTTTCTGCCAGAATTACATCATTCTTACACTTGTAGTGAACAATATAGCCTTTCGGCTGGAATTACATCACTCTTAATTTTAAATGAAGACTGCAACCTTTCGGCCTGATTAAATGATTCTGACACTTCGAGTAAAGACTGCAACCTTTTGGACGGAATTACATCACTCGGACTTTTGAGTGAAGACTGCAACCTTTCGGCCGTATTACATCATTCAGACGCTTAAAGTGAAGATTGCGTCTTTCCGCCGAATTACATCACTCAGACTTTTGAATGAAGATTGTATCATTTTGGCTGGAATTACATAATTCGACACTTGGAGTGAAGACTGCAACCTTTTGGACGGATTACATTACTCAGACTTTTGACTGAAGACCGCAACCTTTCGGCCCGTATTACATCATTCAGATGCTTAAAGTGAAGATTGCGTCTTTCCGCCGGAATTATATCACTCAGACTTTTGAATGAAGATTGTATCATTTTGGTTGGAATTACATCATTTTGACAATTGGAGTGAAGACTGCAACCTTTCGTCCGAAATTACATCACTCGATTTTTGAATGAAGACCTAAACCATTCGGCCGTAAATTCATCATTTTGACACATAGAATGAAGACTGCAACCTTTCGACCAGAATTACATCACTCGGACCTTGGAATAATGACTGCAACCTTTTGGTCGGAAATACATCATTCAGACTCTTGGATTGAAGACGACAACCTTTCGACGAGAATTACATTACTCATACATTTGAAAGAAGACTTTAATTTTTCAGTCAGAATAACATCATTATAACAATTGGAGTGAATATTGCATCGTTTTGGTTGGAATAACATCACTCGGACTTTTGAATGAAGATTGCACCCTTCCAACCAGAATTACGTCATTCTTACACTTGTAGTGAACAATATAGCCTTTCGGTTTGAATTACATCACTCATACTTTTAAATTAAGATTGCAACCTTTCGACCGGATTACATCATTCTGACACTTGGAGTAAAGACTGCAACCTTTCGGATGGAATTACATCACTGGGACTTTTGAGTGAATACTACAACCTTTCGGCCAGTATTACATCATTCAGATGCTTTAAAGAGAAGATTGTGTCTTTCCGCCAAAATTACATCACTCATACTTTTGAATGAAGATTGCATCCTTTTGGCTGGAATTACATCATTCTGACACTTGGAGTAAAGACTGCAACCTTTCGGATGGATTATATCACTCAGAATTTTGAGTGAAGACTGCAACCTTTCTGCCAGTATTACATCATTCAGATGCTTAAAGTAAAGATTGCGTCTTTCCTCCGGAATTAAATCACTCAGACTTTTGAATAAAGATTGTATCATTTTGGCTGGAATTGCATCATTTTGACAATTGGAGTGAAGACTGCACCCTTTCGTCTGAAATTACATCACTCAGATTTATGAATGAAGACTTAAACTATTCGGCCGTAAATACATCATTCTGACACTTAGAATGAAGACTGCATCCTTTTTGACCAGAATTACATCACTCAGACCTTGGAATAATGACTGCAACCTTTTGGTCGGAAATACGTCATTCAGACTCTTGGATTAAATACTACAACCTTTCGACGAGAATTACATAACTCATACATTTGAAAGAAGACTTTAATTTTTCAGTCAGAATTACATCATTATAACACTTGGAGTGACGATTGCATCCTTTTGGCTGGAATAACATCACTCGGACTTCTGAATGAATATTGCACCCTTTCAGCCAGAATTACGTCGTTCTTACACTTGTAGTGAAAAATATAGCCTTTCAGATGGAATTACATCACTCGTACTTTTAAATGAAGACAGCAACCTTTCGGCCGGATGACATCATTCTGACACTTGGAGTAAAGACTGCAACCTTTCGGATGGAATTACATTACTGGGACTTTTGAGTGAAGACTGCATCCTTTCGGCCAGTATTACATCATTCAGACACTTAAAGTGAAGATTGTGATTTCCGCCAGAATTACATCACTCAGACTTTTGAATGAAGATTGCATCCTTTTGACTGGAATTACATCATTCTGACACTTGGAGTGAAGATTGCAACTTTTCGACCGAAATTACATCACTAGGATTTTTGAATGAAGATTTAAACCATTCGGCTGTAATTACATTATTCTGACACTTGGAATAAAGACTACTATCTTTTGATCGGAATTACATCACTCGGACCTTGGAATAAAGACTGCAACCTTTTGGTCATAAATACATCATTCAGACTCTTGGAATGAAGACTACAACCTTTTGAACAAGAATTACATCACAGAGAAATTTGAATGAAGATTGCACCCTTTAATCCAGAATTACGTCATTCTTACACATGTAGTGAACACTATAGCCTTTCGACTGGAATTACATCACTCATACCTTTAAATAAAGACTGCAACCTTTCGGCCGGATTTCATTATTCTGACACTTGGAGTGTATGCAGACTGCAACCTTTCAGACAGAATTACATCTCTCGGACTTTTGAGTGAAAACTGCAACCTTTCGGCCAGTATTACATCATTCAGACGCTTAAAGTGAAGATTGCGTCTTTCCGCCAGAATTACATCACTCAAATTTTTGAATAAAGATTGTATCATTTTGGCTGGAATTACATCATTTTGACACTTGGAGTGAAGACTGCAACCTTTCAGCCGGAATTACATAACTCGGATTTTCGAATGAAGACTTAAACCATTCGGCCATAAATACATCATTCATACACTTAGAATGAAGACTGTAACCTTTCGACCAGAATTACATCACTTGGACCTTGGAATAAAGACTGCAACCTTTTGGCCGGAAATACATCATTCAGACTCTTGGATTGAAGATTACAACTTTTCGACGAGAATTACATCACTCAGAAATTTGAATGAAGATTGCACCCTTTCAGCCAGAATTACGTCATTCTTACACTTGTAGTGAACAATATAGCCTTTCGACTGGAATTACATCACTCATACTTGTAAATAAAGACTGCAACCTTTCGGCCGGATTACATCATTCTGACACTTGGAGTGCATGCAGACTGCAACCTTTCGGACGGAATTACATCACTCAGACTTTTGAGTGAAAACTGCAACCTTTCGTCCAGTATTACATCATTCAGACGCTTAAAGTGAAGATTTTGTCTTTCCGCCAGAATTACATCACTCAGATTTTTGAATAAAGATTGTATCATTTTGGCTGGAATTACATCATTTTGACACTTGGAGTGAAGACTGCAACCTTTCAGCCGGAATTACATCACTCGGATTTTCGAATGAAGACTTAAACCATTCGGCCATAAATACATCATTCTGACACTTAGAATGAAGACTGCAACCTTTCGACCAGAAATACATTACTCGGACCTTGGAATAAAGACTGCAACCTTTTGGCCGGAAATACATCATTCAGACTCTTGGATTGAAGATTACAACCTTTCGACGAGAATTACATCACTCATACATTTGAAAGAAGTCTCTAATTTTTCAGTCAGAATTACATCATTATAACACTTGGAGTGAAGATTGCATCCTTTTGGCTGGAATAACATCACTCGAACTTTTGAATGAAGATTGCACCCTTTCATCTAGAATTACGTCATTCTTACACATGTAGTGAACAGTATAGCCTTTTGAATGAAGATTGCATCCTTTTGGCTGGAATTACATCATTCTGACACTTTGAATGAAGACAGCAACCTTTCAGACGGATTACATCACTCAGACTTTTGAGTGAATACTGCAACCTTTCGGCCAGTATTACATCATTCAGATGCTTAAAGTGAAGATTGCGTCTTTCTGCCAGAATTACATCACTCAGACTTTTGAATGAAGATTGTATCATTTTGGCTGGAATTACATCATTTTGACAATTGGAGTGAAGACTGCAACCTTTCAGCCAGAATTACATCACTCCGATTTCTGAATGAAACCTTAAACCATTCGGTCGTAAATACATCATTCTGACACTTAGAATGAATACTGCAACCTTTCGGCTAGAATTACATCACTCAGACCTTGGAATAAAGACTGTAACCTTTTGACCAGAAATACATCATTCAGTCTCTTGGATTGAACACTACAACCTTTTGACGAGAATTACATCACTCAGTATTTGAAAGTAAATTTAAGTTTTCAATCAGAATTATATCATTATAACACTTGGAGTGAAGATTGCATCCTTTTGTCTTGAATAACATCACTCAGACTTTTGAATGAAGATTGCACCCTTTCAGACAGAATTACGTCATTCTTACACTTGTAGTGAACAATATAGCCTTTCAGCTGGAATTACATCACTCATACTCTTAAATGAAGATTGCAACCTTTCGATCGGATTAGATCATTCTTACACTTGGAGTAAAGACTGCAACCTTTCGGACGAAATTACATCACTCAGACTTTTGAGTGAAGACTTCAACCTTTAGGGCAGTATTACATCATTCAGACGCTTAAAGTGAATATTGTGTCTTTCCGCCAGAATTACATCACTCAGACTTTTAAATGAATATTGCATCCTTATGGCTGGAATTACATCATTCTGACACTTGGAGTTAAGACTTCAACCTTTCGGCCGATATTACATCACTCAGATTTTTGAATGACGACTTAAACCATTCGGTCGTAAAAACATCGTTCTAACACTTGGAATGAAGACTGCAAGCTTTCGACCGCAATTACATCACTGGGACCTTGGAATAAAGACTGCAACCTTCTGCCCGGAAATACATCATTCAGACTCTTAGATTGAAGACTACAACCTTTCGATGAGAAATACATTACTCAGACATTTGAAAGAAGACTTTAAGTTTTCAGTTAGAATTACATCATTATAACACTTGGAGTGAAGATTGCATCATTTTGGCTAGAATAACATGACTCGGACTTTCGAATGAAGATTGCACCCTTTCAGTTAGTATTACATCATTCTTACACTTGTAGTGAACAATATAGCCTTTCGGCTGGAATTACATCACTCTTAATTTTAAATGAAGACTGCAACCTTTCGGCCTGATTAAATGATTCTGACACTTCGAGTAAAGACTGCAACCTTTCAGACGGAATTACATCACTCGGACTTTTGAGTGAAGACTGCAACCTTTCGGCCGGTATTACATCATTCAGACGCTTAAAGTGAAGATTGCGTCTTTCCGCCGGAATTACATCACTCAGACTTTTGAATGAAGATAGTATCATTTTTGCTGGAATTACATAATTCTGACACTTGGAGTGAAGACTGCAACCTTTTGGACGAATTACATTACTCGGACTTTTGACTGAAGACTGCAACCTTCCGGCCCGTATTACATCATTCAGATGCTTAAAGTGAAGATTGCGTCTTTCCGCCGGAATTATATCATTCAGACTTTTGAATGAAGATTGTATCATTTTTGTTGGAATTACATCATTTTGACAATTGGAGTGAAGACTGCTACCTTTCGTCTGAAATTACATCACTCAGATTTTTGAATGAAGACCTAAACCATTCGGCCGTAAATTCATCATTTTGACACATAGAATGAAGACTACAACCTTTCGACCAGAATTACATCACTCGGACCTTGGAATAATGACTGCAACCTTTTGGTCGGAAATACATCATTCAGACTCTTGGATTAAAGACGATAACCTTTCAACGAGAATTACATTACTCATACATTTGAAAGAAGACTTTAATTTTTCAGTCAGAATAACATCATTATAACAGTTGGAGTGAAGATTGCATCGTTTTGGTTGGAATAACATCACTGGGACTTTTGAATGAAGATTGCACCCTTTCAGCCAGAATTACGTCATTCTTACACTTGTAGTGAACAATATAGCCTTTCGGTTTGAATTACATCACTCATACTTTTAAATAAAGACTGCAACCTTTCGGCCGGATTACATCATTCTGATACTTGGAGTAAAGACTGCAACCTTTCGGATGGAATTACATTACTGGGACTTTTGAGTGAAGACTGCATCCTTTCGGCCGGTATTACATCATTCGACGCTTAAAGTGAAGATTGCGTCTTTCCGCCGGAATTACATCACTCAGACTTTTGAATGAAGATTGTATCATTTTGGCTGGAATTACATAATTCTGACACTTGGAGTGAAGACTGCCACCTTTTGGACGGATTACATTACTCGGACTTTTGACTGAAGACTGCAACCTTTTGGCCCGTATTACATCATTCAGATGCTTAAAGTGAAGATTGCGTCTTTCCGCCGGAATTATATCACTCAGACTTTTGAATGAAGATTGTATCATTTTGGTTGGAATTACATCATTTTGACAATTGGAGTGAAGACTGCAACCTTTCGTCGGAAATTACATCACTCAGATTTTTGAATGAAGACCTAAACCATTCGGCCGTAAATTCATCATTTTCACACATAGAATGAAGACTGCAACCTTTCGACCAGAATTACATCACTCGGACCTTGGAATAATGACTGCAACCTTTTGGTCGGAAATACATCATTCAGACTCTTGGATTAAAGACGATAACCTTTCAACGAGAATTACATTACTCATACATTTGAAAGAAGACTTTAATTTTTCAGTCAGAATAACATCATTTTAACAGTTGGAGTGAAGATTGCATCGTTTTGGTTGGAATAACATCACTGGGACTTTTGAATGAAGATTGCACCCTTTCAGCCAGAATTACGTCATTCTTACACTTGTAGTGAACAATATAGCCTTTCGGTTTGAATTACATCACTCATACTTTTAAATAAAGACTGCAACCTTTCGGCCGGATTACATCATTCTGACACTTGGAGTGCATGCAGACTGCAACCTTTCGGACGGAATTACATCACTCAGACTTTTGAGTGAAAACTGCAACCTTTCGGCCAGTATTACATCATTCAGACGCTTAAAGTGAAGATTTCGTCTTTCCGCCAGAATTACATCACTCAGATTTTTGAATAAAGATTGTATCATTTTGGCTGGAATTACATCATTTTGACACTTGGAGTGAAGACTGCAACCTTTCAGCCGGAATTACATCACTCGGATTTTCGAATGAAGACTTAAACCAGTCGGCCATAAATACATCATTCTGACACTTAGAATGAAGACTGCAACCTTTCGACCAGAATTACATCACTCGGACCTTGGAATAAAGACTGCAACCATTTGTCCGGAAATACATCATTCAGACTCTTGGATTGAAGGTTACAACCTTTCGACGAGAATTACATCACTCATACATTTGAAAGAAGTCTCTAATTTTTCAGTCAGAATTACATCATTATAACACTTGGAGTGAAGATTGCATCCTTTTGGCTGGAATAACATCACTCGAACTTTTGAATGAAGATTGCACCCTTTCATCCAGAATTACGTCATTCTTACACATGTAGTGAACACTATAGCCTTTTGAATGAAGATTGCATCCTTTTGGCTAGAATTACATCATTCTGACACTTGGAGTGAAGACTGCAACCTTTCAGACGGATTACATCACTCGGACTTTTGAGTGAATACGCAACCTTTCGGCCGGTATTACATCATTCGGATGCTTAAAGTGAAGATTGCGTCTTTCGCCGAATTACATCACTCGGACTTTTGAATGAAGATTGTATCATTTTGGTCGGAATTACATCATTTTGACAATTGGAGTGAAGACCGCAACCTTTCAAATTTAATTACATCACTCCGATTTCGAATGAAACCTTATACCATTCGGTCGAAATACATCATTCGACACTTAGAATGAATACCGCAACCTTTCGGCTAGAATTACATCACTCGGACCTTGGAATAAAGACTCGTAACCTTTTGACCGTAAATACATCATTCGACTCTTGGATTGAACACTACAACCTTTTGACGAAATTACATCACTCGGCATTTGAAAGTAAACTTTAAGTTTTCAATCGAATTACATCATTATAACACTTGGAGTGAAGATTGCATCCATTTGTCTTGAATAACATCACTCAGACTTTTGAATGAAGATTGCACCCTTTCAGACAGAATTACGTCATTCTTACACTTGTAGTGAACAATATAGCCTTTCAGCTGGAATTACATCACTCATACTTTTAAATGAAGATTGCAACCTTTCGACAGGATTAGATCATTCTTACACTTGGAGTAAAGACGGCAACCTTTCGGACGAAATTACATCACTCAGACTTTTGAGTGAAGACTTCAACCTTTAGGGCAGTATTACATCATTCAGACGCTTAAAGTGAATATTGTGTCTTTCCGCCAGAATTACATCACTCAGACTTTTAAATGAAGATTGCATCCCTATGGCTGGAATTACATCATTCTGACACTTGGAGTTAAGACTTCAACCTTTCGGCCGATATTACATCACTCTGATTTTTGAATGACGACTTAAACCATTCGGTCGTAAAAACATCGTTCTAACACTTGGAATGAAGACTGCAAGCTTTCGACCGCAATTACATCTCTGGGACCTTGGAATAAAGACTGCAACCTTCTGCCCGGAAATACATCATTCAGACTCTTAGATTGAAGACTACAACCTTTCGATGAGAAATACATCACTCAGACATTTGAAAGAAGACTTTATGTTTTCAGTTAGAATTACATCATTATAACACTTGGAGTGAAGATTGCATACTTTTGGCTGGAATAATATCACTCAAACTTTTGAATGAAGATTGCACCCTTTCTGCCAGAATTACATCATTCTTACACTTGTAGTGAACAATATAGCCTTTCGGCTGGAATTACATCACTCTTAATTTTAAATGAAGACTGCAACCTTTCGGCCTGATTAAATCATTCTGACACTTCGAGTAAAGACTGCAACCTTTTGGACGGAATTACATCACTCGGACTTTTGAGTGAAGACTGCAACCTTTCGGCCAGTATTACATCATTCAGACGCTTAAAGTGAAGATTGCGTCTTTCCGTCGGAATTACATCACTCAGACTTTTGAATGAAGATTGTATCATTTTAGCTGGAATTACATAATTCTGACACTTGGAGTGAAGACTGCAACCTTTTGGACGGATTACATTACTCGGACATTTGACTAAAGACTGCAACCTTTCGGCCCGTATTACATCATTCAGATGCTTAAAGTGAAGATTGCGTCTTTCCGCCGGAATTATATCACTCAGACTTTTGAATGAAGATTGTATCATTTTGGTTGGAATTACATCATTTTGACAATTGGAGTGAAGACTGCAACCTTTCGTCTGAAATTACATCACTCAGATTTTTGAATGAAGACCTAAACCATTCGGCCGTAAATTCATCATTTTGACACATAGAATGAAGACTGCAACCTTTCGACCAGAATTACATCACTCGGACCTTGGAATAATGACTGCAACCTTTTGGTCGAAAATACATCATTCAGACTCTTGGATTGAAGACGACAGCCTTTCGACGAGAATTACATTACTCATACATTTGAAAAAAGACTTTAATTTTTCAAATCGAAATAACATCATTATAACAGTTGGAGTGAAGATTGCATCATTTTGGTTGGAATAACATCACTCGGACTTCGAATGAATATTGCACCCTTTCGAATTTTAATTACGTCGTTCTTACACTTGTAGTGAAAATATAGCCTTTCAGATGGAATTACATCACTCGTACTTTTATATGAAGACAGCAACCTTTCGACCGGATGACATCATTCTGACACTTGGAGTAAAGACTGCAACCTTTCGGATGGAATTACATTACTGGGACTTTTGAGTGAAGACTGCATCCTTTCGGCCAGTATTACATCATTCAGACGCTTAAAGTGAAGATTGCGTCTTTCCGCCGGAATTACATCACTCAGACTTTTGAATGAAGATTGTATCATTTTGGCTGGAATTACATAATTCTGATAGTTGGAGTGAAGACTGCCACCTTTTGGACGGATTACATTACTCGGACTTTTGACTGAAGACTGCAACCTTTTGGCCCGTATTACATCATTCAGATGCTTAAAGTGAAGATTGCGTCTTTCCGCCGGAATTATATCACTCAGACTTTTGAATGAAGATTGTATCATTTTGGTTGGAATTACATCATTTTGACAATTGGAGTGAAGACTGCAACCTTTCGTCCGAAATTACATCACTCAGATTTTTGAATGAAGACCTAAACCATTCGGCCGTAAATTCATCATTTTGACACATAGAATGAAGACTGCAACCTTTCGACCAGAATTACATCACTCGGACCTTGGAATAATGACTGCAACCTTTTGGTCGGAAATACATCATTCAGACTCTTGGATTAAAGACGATAACCTTTCGACGAGAATTACATTACTCATACATTTGAAAGAAGACTTTAATTTTTCAGTCAGAATAACATCATTTTAACAGTTGGAGTGAAGATTGCATCGTTTTGGTTGGAATAACATCACTGGGACTTTTGAATGAAGATTGCACCCTTTCAGCCAGAATTACGTCATTCTTACACTTGTAGTGAACAATATAGCCTTTCGGTTTGAATTACATCACTCATACTTTTAAATAAAGACTGCAACCTTTCGGCCGGATTACATCATTCTGACACTTAGAGTGCATGCAGACTGCAACCTTTCGGACGGAATTACATCACTCAGACTTTTGAGTGAAAACTGCAACCTTTCGGCCAGTATTACATCATTCAGACGCTTAAAGTGAAGATTTCGTCTTTCCGCCAGAATTACATCACTCAGATTTTTGAATAAAGATTGTATCATTTTGGCCGGAATTACATCATTTTGACACTTGGAGTGAAGACTGCAACCTTTCAAATTTTAATTACATCACTCGGATTTTCGAATGAAGACTTAAACCAGTCGGCCATAAATACATCATTCTGACACTTAGAATGAAGACTGCAACCTTTCGACCAGAATTACATCACTCGGACCTTGGAATAAAGACTGCAACCATTTGGCCGGAAATACATCATTCAGACTCTTGGATTGAAGGTTACAACCTTTCGACGAGAATTACATCACTCATACATTTGAAAGAAGTCTCTAATTTTTCAGTCAGAATTACATCATTATAACACTTGGAGTGAAGATTGCATCCTTTTGGCTGGAATAACATCACTCGAACTTTTGAATGAAGATTTCACCCTTTCATCCAGAATTACGTCATTCTTACACATGTAGTGAACACTATAGCCTTTTGAATGAAGATTGCATCCTTTTGGCTAGAATTACATCATTCTGACACTTGGAGTGAAGACTGCAACCTTTCAGACGGATTACATCACTCAGACTTTTGAGTGAATACTGCAACCTTTCGGCCAGTATTACATCATTCAGATGCTTAAAGTGAAGATTGCGTCTTTCTGCCAGAATTACATCACTCAGACTTTTGAATGAAGATTGTATCATTTTGGCTGGAATTACATCATTTTGACAATTGGAGTGAAGACTGCAACCTTTCAGCCGGAATTACATCACTCCGATTTCTGAATGAAACCTTATACCATTCGGTCGTAAATACATCATTCTGACACTTAGAATGAATACTGCAACCTTTCGGCTAGAATTACATCACTCGGACCTTGGAATAAAGACTGTAACCTTTTGACCAGAAATACAACATTCAGTCTCTTGGATTGAACACTACAACCTTTTGACGAGAATTACATCACTCAGCATTTGAAAGTAAACTTTAAGTTTTCAATCAGAATTACATCATTATAACACTTGGAGTGAAGATTGCATCCTTTTGTCTTGAATAACATCACTCAGACTTTTGAATGAAGATTGCACCCTTTCAGACAGAATTACGTCATTCTTACACTTGTAGTGAACAATATAGCCTTTCAGCTGGAATTACATCACTCATACTTTTAAATGAAGATTGCAACCTTTCGACAGGATTAGATCATTCTTACACTTGGAGTAAAGACTGCAACCTTTCGGACGAAATTACATCACTCAGACTTTTGAGTGAAGACTTCAACCTTTAGGGCAGTATTACATCATTCAGACGCTTAAAGTGAATATTGTGTCTTTCCGCCAGAATTACATCACTCAGACTTTTAAATGAAGATTGCATCCTTATGGCTGGAATTACATCATTCTGACACTTGGAGTTAAGACTTCAACCTTTCGGCCGATATTACATCACTCAGATTTTTGAATGACGACTTAAACCATTCGGTCGTAAAAACATCGTTCTAACACTTGGAATGAAGACTGCAAGATTTCGACCGCAATTACATCACTGGGACCTTGGAATAAAGACTGCAACCTTCTGCCTGGAAATACATCATTCAGACTCTTAGATTGAAGACTACAACCTTTCGATGAGAAATACATCACTCAGACATTTGAAAGAAGACTTTATGTTTTCAGTTAGAATTACATCATTATAACACTTGGAGTGAAGATTGAATACTTTTGGCTGGAATAATATCACTCAAACTTTTGAATGAAGATTGCACCCTTTCTGCCAGAATTACATCATTCTTACACTTGTAGTGAACAATATAGCCTTTCGGCTGGAATTACATCACTCTTAATTTTAAATGAAGACTGCAAACTTTCGGCCTGATTAAATCATTCTGACACTTCGAGTAAAGACTGCAACCTTTCGGACGGAATTACATCACTCGGACTTTTGAGTGAAGACTGCAACCTTTCGGCCAGTATTACATCATTCAGACGCTTAAAGTGAAGATTGCGTCTTTCCGTCGGAATTACATCACTCGGACTTTTGAATGAAGATTGTATCATTTTGGGTGGAATTACATAATTCTGACACTTGGAGTGAAGACTGCAACCTTTTGGACGGATTACATTACTCGGACATTTGACTGAAGACTGCAACCTTTCGGCCCGTATTACATCATTCAGATGCTTAAAGTGAAGATTGCGTCTTTCCGCTGGAATTATATCACTCAGACTTTTGAATGAAGATTGTATCATTTTGGTTGGAATTACATCATTTTGACAATTGGAGTGAAGACTGCAACCTTTCGTCTGAAATTACATCACTCAGATTTTTGAATGAAGACCTAAACCATTCGGCCGTAAATTCATCATTTTGACACATAGAATGAAGACTGCAACCTTTCGACCAGAATTACATCACTCGGACCTTGGAATAATGACTGCAACCTTTTGGTCAAAAATACATCATTCAGACTCTTGGATTGAAGACGACAGCCTTTCGACGAGAATTACATTACTCATACATTTGAAAAAAGACTTTAATTTTTCAGTCAGAATAACATCATTATAACAGTTGGAGTGAAGATTGCATCATTTTGGTTGGAATAACATCACTCGGACTTCTGAATGAATATTGCACCCTTTCAGCCAGAATTACGTCGTTCTTACACTTGTAGTGAAAAATATAGCCTTTCAGATGGAATTACATCACTCGTACTTTTATATGAAGATAGCAACCTTTCGACCGGATGACATCATTCTGACACTTGGAGTAAAGACTGCAACCTTTCGGATGGAATTACATTACTGGGACTTTTGAGTGAAGACTGCATCCTTTCGGCCAGTATTACATCATTCAGACGCTTAAAGTGAAGATTGCGTCTTTCCGCCGAATTACATCACTCGGACTTTTGAATGAAGATTGTATCATTTTGGCTGGAATTACATAATTCGACACTTGGAGTGAAGAAGACTCGCAACCTTTTGGACGGATTACATTACTCGGACTTTTGACCGAAGACGCAACCTTTTGGCCCGTATTACATCATTCGATGATGCTTAAAGTGAAGATTGCGTCTTTCCGCCGGAATTATATCACTCAGACTTTTGAATGAAGATTGTATCATTTTGGTTGGAATTACATCATTTTGACAATTGGAGTGAAGACTGCAACCTTTCGTCTGAAATTACATCACTCAGATTTTTGAATGAAGACCTAAACCATTCGGCCGTAAATTCATCATTTTGACACATAGAATGAAGACTGCAACCTTTCGACCAGAATTACATCACTCGGACCTTGGAATAATGACTGCAACCTTTTGGTCGGAAATACATTATTCAGACTCTTGGATTGAAGACGACAACCTTTCGACGAGAATTACATTACTCATACATTTGAAAGAGGACTTTAATTTTTCAATCAGAATAACATCATTATAACAGTTGGAGTGAAGATTGCATCGTTTTGGTTGGAATAACATCACTCGGACTTTTGAATGAAGATTGCACCCTTTCAGCCAGAATTACATCATTCTTACACTTGTAGTGAACAATTTAGCCTTTAGGTTTGAATTACATCACTCATACTTTTAAATTAAGATTGCCACCTTTCGACCGGATTACATCATTCTGACACTTGTTGTAAAGACTGCAACCTTTCGGATGGAATTACATCACTGGGACTTTTGAGTGAATACTACAACCTTTCGGCCAGTATTACATCATTCAGATGCTTTAAAGAGAAGATTGTGTCTTTCCGCCAAAATTACATCACTCAGACTTTTGAATGAAGATTGCATCCTTTTGGCTGGAATTACATCATTCTGACACTTGGAGTAAAGACTGCAACCTTTCGGATGGATTATATCACTCAGAATTTTGAGTGAAGACTGCAACCTTTCTGCCAGTATTACATCATTCAGATGCTTAAAGTGAAGATTGCGTCTTTCCGCCGAAATTAAATGACTCAGACTTTTGAATAAAGATTGTATCATTTTGGCTGGAATTACATCCTTTTGACAATTGGAGTGAAGACTGCAACCTTTCGTCTGAAATTACATGACTCATATTTATGAATGAAGACTTAAACCATTCGGCCGTAAATACATCATTCTGACACTTAGAATGAAGACTGCATCCTTTTGACCAGAATTACATTACTCAGACCATGGAATAATGACTGCAACCTTTTGGTCGGAAATACGTCATTCAGACTCTTGGATTGAATACTACAACCTTTCGACGAGAATTACATAACTCATACATTTGAAAGAAGACTTTAATTTTTCAGTCAGAATTACATCATTATAACACTTGGAGTGAAGATTGCATCCTTTTGGCTGGAATAACATCACTCGGACTTCTGAATGAATATTGCACCCTTTTAGCCAGAATTACGTCCTTCTTACACTTGTAGTGAAAAATATAGCCTTTCAGATGGAATTACATCACTCGTACTTTTAAATGAAGACTGCAAACTTTTGGCCGGATGACATCATTCTGACACTTGGAGTAAAGACTGCAACCTTTCGGATGGAATTACATTACTGGGACTTTTGAGTGAAAACTGCATCCTTTCGGCCAGTATTACATCATTCAGATGCTTTAAAGAGAAGATTGTGTCTTTCCGCCAAAATTACATCACTCAGACTTTTGAATGAAGATTGCATCCTTTTGGTGGAATTACATCATTCGACACTTGGAGTAAAGACTGCAACCTTTCGGATGGATTATATCACTCGAATTTTGAGTGAAGACCGCAACCTTTCTCGCCGCATTTACATCATTCGATGATGCTTAAAGTGAAGATTGCATCTTTCCGCCGGAATTAAATCACTCAGACTTTTGAATATAGATTGTATCATTTTGGCAGGAATTACATCATTTTGACAATTGGAGTGAAGACTGCAACCTTTCGTCTGAAATTACATCACTCGATTTATGAATGAAGACTTAAACCATTCGGTACGTAAATACATCATTCGACACTTAGAATGAAGACGCATCCTTTTGACCGAGAATTACATCACTCAGACCTTGGAATAATGACTGCAACCTTTTGCTCGGAAATACGTCATTCAGACTCTTGGATTGAATACTACAACCTTTCGACGAGAATTACATAACTCATACATTTGAAAGAAGACTTTAATTTTTCAGTCAGAATTACATCATTATAACACTTGGAGTGACGATTGCATCCTTTTGGCTGGAATAACATCACTCGGACTTCTGAATGAATATTGCACCCTTTCAGCCAGAATTACGTCGTTGTTACACTTGTATTGAAAAATATAGCCTTTCAGATGGAATTACATCACTCGTACTTTTAAATGAAGACAGCAACCTTTCGGCCGGATGACATCATTCTGACACTTGGAGTAAAGACTGCAACCTTTCGGAGGGAATTACATTACTGGGACTTTTGAGTGAAGACTGCATCCTTTCGGCCAGTATTACATCATTCAGACGCTTAAAGTGAAGATTGTGATTTCCGCCAGAATTACATCACTCAGACTTTTGAATGAAGATTGCATCCTTTTGACTGGAATTACATCATTCTGACACTTGGAGTGAAGATTGCAACTTTTCGGCCGAAATTACATTACTAGGATTTTTGAGTGAAGACTTAAACCATTCGGTTGTAATTACATCATTCTGACACTTGGAATAAAGACTACTATCTTTTGACCGGAATTACATCACTCGGACCTTGGAATAAAGACTGCAACCTTTTAGTCATAAATACATCATTCAGACTCTTGGAATGAAGACTACAACCTTTTGAACAAGAATTTCATCACTCAGAAATTTGAATGAAGATTGCACCCTTTAATCCAGAATTACGTCATTCTTACACATGTAGTGAACACTATAGCCTTTCTACTGGAATTACATCACTCATACCTTTAAATAAAGACTGCAACCTTTCGGTCGGATTACATTATTATGAAACTTAGAGTGTATGCAGACTGCAACCTTTCAGACGGAATTATATCACTCAGACTTTTGAGTGAAAACTGCAACCTTTCGGCTAGTATTACATCATTCAGACGCTTAAAGTGAAGATTGCGTCTTTCCGCCAGAATTACATCACTCAAATTTTTGAATAAAGATTGTATCATTTTGGCTGGAATTACATTATTTTGACACTTGGAGTGAAGACTGCAACCTTTCAGACGGAATTACATCACTCGGATTTTCGAATGAAGACTTAAACCATTCGGCCATAAATACATCATTCTGACGATTAGAATGAAGACTGCAACCTTTCGACCAGAATTACATCACTCGGACCTTGGAATAAAGACTGCAACCTTTTGGCCGGAAATACATCATTCAGACTCTTGGATTGACGATTACAACCTTTCGACGAGAATTACATCACTCAGAAATTTGAATGAAGATTGCACCCTTTAATCTAGAATTACGTCATTCTTACACATGTAGTGAACACTATAGCCTTTCGACTGGAATTACATCACTCATACTTTTAAATAAAGACAGCAACCTTTCGGCCGGATTACATCATTCTGACACTTGGAGTGCATGCAGACTGCAACCTTTCGGACGGAATTACATCACTCAGACTTTTGAGTGAAAACTGCAACCTTTCGGCCAGTATTACATCATTCAGACGCTTAAAGTGAAGATTGCGTCTTTCCGCCAGAATTACATCACTCAGATTTTTGAAAAAGATTGTATCATTTTGGCTGGAATTACATCATTTTGACACTTGGAGTGAAGATTGCAACCTTTCAGCTAGAATTACATCACTCGGATTTTCGAATGAAGACTTAAACCATTCGGCCATAAATACATCATTCTGACACTTAGAAAGAAGACTGCAACCTTTCGACCAGAATTACATCACTCGGACCTTGGAATAAAGACTACAACCTTTTGGCCGGAAATACATCATTCAGACTCTTGGATTGAAGATTACAACCTTTCGACGAGAATTACATCACTCATACATTTGAATGAGGATTGCACCCTTTCATCCAGAATTACGTCATTCTTACACATGTAGTGAACACTATAGCCTTTTGACTGGAATTACATCACTCGTACTTTTGAATGAAGACTGCATCCATTCGGCCGGATTACATCATTCTGACACTTGGAGTGAAGACTGCAACCTTTTGGATGGAATTACACACTCGGACTTTTGAGTGAAGACTGCAACCTTTCTGCCAGAATTACATCATTCAGACGCTTAAAGAGAAGACTGCGTCTTTCCGTCGAAAATACGTCACTCAGACTTTTGAATGAAGATTGCAATCTCTCGGCTGAAATTACATCACTGGGATTTTTGAATGATGACTTAAACCATTCAGTTGTAATAACATCATTCTGACACTTGGAATGAAGACTGCAAACTTTTAGCCGAAATTACATCGCTCAAACATTTCAATAAAGATTTCAACCTTACGGATAAAATTACACCATTCAAACACTTGGAGTGAAGACTGAATCAAGTCTGGTGGAATTACATCACTCAGAATAATGAATAAAGAATGCAATCTTCCGGCCGGAATCACATCATTGAGAAATTTGGAGTGAAGACTATAGGCTTTCAGCCAGAATTACATCACTCATAGTTTTGAATGAAGACTACAACCTTTCAGTTGAAATTACACCATTCTAACACTTGGAGTAAAGACAACAACCTTTCGGCCAGAATTACACCACTCCGACCTTTGAATGAATACCGCAAACTTTTGAATAAAGATTGCAACCTTTCGGCTGGAATTAGATCATTCTGACACTTCGAGTGAAGACTACAACCTTTCTACCAGAATTAAATCACTCAGACATTTAAAGAAGACTGCAACCTTTGAGTCAGAATTACGTCATTCTAACACTTGGAGTGAAGATTGCATTATTTCGGCTGAAATTACATCACTCGGACTTTTGAATGAAGATTGTACTTTTTCTACCAGAATTACGTCATTCTGACACTTATCAGCCTTTCGGCTGGAATAACATCACTCGTACTTTTGAATGAAGACTACAACCTTTCAGTTGAAATTACACCATTCTAACACTTGGAGTAAAGGCAACAACCTTTCGATCGTAATTACATCACTCGGACCTTTGAATGAAGACCATAACCTTTTGGCCGGAATTACATCATTCTGACAGTTGGAGTGAAGATTATAGCCTTTTAGCCAGAATTACATCACTCGTAGTTTTTAATGAAGACTACAATCTTTCAGTTGGAATTACATCATTCTGACACTTGGAGTGAAGACTATAACCTTTCAGCCGAAATTACATCCCTCGTACGTTTGAATGAAGACAGCAACCTGCTGAATAAAGATTGCAACATTTCGACTGGAATTAGATATTCTGACACTTCTAGTGAAGACTTCAACCTTTCTACCAGAATTAAATCACTCAGATATTTAAAGAAGACTGCAACCTTTCAGTCAGAATTACATCATTCTAACACTTGGAGTGAAGATTGCATCATTTCGGCTGAAATTACATCACTCGGACTTTTGAATGAAGACCGTACTTTTTCAAATTTGAATTACGTCATTCGACATTTATCGACCTTTCTACCGGAATGATATCACTCGTACTTTTGAATGAAGACTACAACCTTTCAGTTGAAATTACACCATTCTAACACTTGGAGTAAAGACAACAACCTTTCGATCGTAATTACATCACTCAGACCTTTGAATGAAGATCATAACCTTTTGGCCGGAATTACATCATTCTGACACTTGGAGTGAAGATTGTAGCCTTTCATCCAGAATTACATCACTCGTAGTTTTGAATGAAGACTACAATCTTTCAGTTTGAATTACATCATTCTGACACTTGGAGTGAAGACTACAACCTTTCGGCCGGAATTACATCACTACGACGTTTGAATGAAGACCGCAACGTTCTCAATAAAGATTGCAACCTTTCGACTAGAATTAGATCATTCTGACACTTCGAGTGAAGACTACAACCTTTCTGCCATAATTAAATAACTCAGACATTTAAAGAAGACTGCACCGTTTGAGTCAGAATTACATAATTCTAACACTTGGAGTGAAGATTGCATCATTTCGGCTGAAATTACATCACTCGGACTTTTGAATGAAGACTGTACTTTTTCAAATTTAATTACGTCATTCGACATTTATCAGCCTTTCGGCTGGAATGATATCACTCGTACTTTTGAGTGAAGACTACAACCTTTCAGTTGAAATTACACCATTCTAACACTTGGAGTAAAGACAACAACCTTTCGATCGTAATTACATCACTCAGACCTTTGAATTAAGACCATAACCTTTTGGCCGGAATTACATCATTCTGACACTTGGAGTGAAGATTGTAGCCTTTCATCCAGAATTACATCACTCATAGTTTTGAATGAAGACTACAACCTTTCAGTTGGAATTACATCATTCTGACACTTGGAGTGAAGACTACAACCTTTCGGTCGGAATTACATCACTCCGACATTTGAATGAAGACCGCAACCTTCTGAATAAAGATTGCAACCTTTCGACTGGAATTAGATCATTCTGACACTTCGAGTGAAGACTACAATCTTTCTGCCTGAATTAAATCACTCAGACATTTAAAGAAGACTGCAACCTTTCATTCAGAATTACATCATTCTAACAATTGGAATGAAGATTGCATCATTTCGGCTAAAATTACATCAGTCGGACTTTTGAATGAAGATTGTTCTTTTTCAGCCAGAATTACGTCATTCTGACACTTATCAGCCTTTCGGCTGGAATAACATCACTCGTACTTTTGAATGAAGACTACAACCTTTCAGTTGAAATTATACCATTCTAACAGTTGGAGTAAAGTCAACAACCTTTCGATCGTAATTACATCACTCAGACCTTTGATGAAGACCACAACCTTTTGGCCGGAATTACATCATTCTGACACTTAGAGTGAAGATTGTAGCCTTTCAGCCAGAAGTACATCAGTCGTAGTTTTGAATGAAGACTACAACCTTACTGTTGGAATTACATCAATCTGACACTTAAAGTGAAGACTATAACATTTCGGCCAGAATTACATCACTCCAACGTTTGAATGAAGACCGCAACCTATTGGCCGGAATTACATCATTCTGACACTTTGTGTGAAGATTGTAGCCTTTCAGCCAGAAGTACATCACTTGTAGTTTTGAATGAAGACTACAACCTTTCAGTTGGAATTACATCAATCTGACACTTAGAGTGAAGACTATAACATTTCGGCCGGAATTACATCACTCCGACGTTTGAATGAAGACCGCAACCTGCTGAATAAAGATTGCAACATTTCGACTGGAATTAGATATTCTGACACATCTAGTGAAGACTACAACCTTTCTGCCAGAATTAAATCACTCGGATATTTAAAGAAGATTGCAACCTTTAAGTCAGAATTACATCATTCTAACACTTGGAGTGAAGATTGCATCATTTCGGCTGAAATTACATCACTCGGACTTTTGAATGAAGATTGTTCTTTTTCAGCCAGAATTACGTCATTCTGACACTTATCAGCCTTTCGGTTAGAATAACATCACTCATACTTTTGAATGAAGACTACAACCTTTCAGTTGAAATTACACCATTCTAACACTTGGAGTAAAGACAACAACCTTTCGATCGTAATCACATTACTCAGACCTTTGAATGAAGACTACAACCTTTTGCCGGAATTACATCATTCTGACACTTGGAGTGAAGATTGTAGCCTTTCAGCCAGAATTACATCACTCGTAGTTTTGAATAAAGACTATAACCTTTCAGTTGGAATTACATCATTCTGACACTTGGAGTGAAGACTACAACCTTTCGGCCGGAATTATATCACTCCGACCTTTGAATGAAAACCGCAACCTTTTGAATAAAGATTGCATCATTTCAGCCAGAATTACGTCATTCTGACACTTATCAGCCTTTCGGTTGGAATAACATCACTCGTACTTTTTACTGAAGACTACAACCTTTCAGTTGAAATTACACCATTCTAACATTTGGAGTAAAGACAACAACCTTTCGATCGCAAATACATCACTCGGACCTTTGAATGAAGACCACAATCTTTTGGCCGGAATTACATCATTCTGACAGTTGGAGTTAAGATTGTAGCCTTTCATCCAGAATTACATCAGTCGTAGTTTTGAATGAAGACTACAACCTTTCAGTTGGAATTACATCATTCTGACACTTGGAGTGAAGACTACAACCTTTCGGTCGGAATTACATCACTCCGACGTTTGAATGAAGACCGCAACCTTCTGATTAAAGATTGCAACCTTTCGACTGGAATTAGATCATTCTGACACTTCGAGTGAAGACTACAACCTTTCTTCCTGAATTAAATCACTTAGACATTTAAAGAAGACTGCAACCTTTCAGTCAGAATTACATTATTCAAACACATGGAGTGAAGATTGCATCATTTTGGCTGAAATTACATCACTCGGACTTTTGAATGAAGACTGTACTTTTTCAGCCAGAATTACGTCATTCTGACATTTATCAGCCTTTCGGCTGGAATGATATCACTCGTACTTTTGAATGAAGACTACAACCTTTCAGTTGAAATTACACCATTCTGACACTTGGAGTAAAGACAACAACCTTTCGATCGTAATTACATCACTCAGACCTTTGAATGAAGACCATAACCTTTTGGCCGGAATTACATCATTCTGACACTTGGAGTGAAGATTGTAGCCTTTCATCCAGAATTACATCACTCGTAGTTTCGAATGAAGACTGCAACCTTTCAGTTGGAATTACATCAATCAGACACTTAGAGTGAAGACTATAACATTTCGGCCGGAATTACATCACTCCGACGTTTGAAGGAAGACCGCAACCTGCTGAATAAAGATTGTAACATTTCGACTGGAATTAGATATTCTGACACTTCTAGTGAAGACTACAACCTTTCTGCCAGAATTAAATCACTCAGACATTTAAAGAAGACTGCAACCTTTCAGTCAGAATTACATTATTCTAACACTTGGAGTGAAGATTGCATCATTTTGGCTGAAATTACATCACTCGGACTTTTGAATGAAGACTGTACTTTTTCAGCCAGAATTACGTCATTCTGACATTTATCAGCCTTTCGGCTGGAATGATATCACTCGTACTTTTGAATGAAGACTACAACCTTTCAGTTGAAATTACACCATTCTAACACTAGGAGTAAAGACAACAACCTTTCGATCGTAATTACATCACTCAGACCTTTGAATGAAGACCATAACCTTTTGGCCGGAATTACATCATTCTGACACTTGGAGTGAAGATTGTAGCCTTTCATCCAGAATTACATCACTCGTAGTTTTGAATGAAGACTACAACCTTTCAGTTGGAATTACATCATTCTGACACTTGGAGTGAAGACTACAACCTAACGGTCGGAATTACATCACTCCGACGTTTGAATGAAGACCGCAACCTTCTGAATAAAGATTGCAACCTTTAGACTGGAATTAGATCATTCTGACACTTCGACTGAAGACTACAACCTTTCTGCTTTCTGACACTTATCAGCCTTTCGGTTGAAATAACATCACTCGTACTTTTGAATGTAGACTACAACCTTTCAGTTGAAATTACACCATTCTAACACTTGGAGTAAAGACAACAACCTTTCGATCGTAATTACATCACTCGGACCTTTGAATGAAGACCACAACCTTTTGGCCGGAATTACATCATTCTGACACTTGGAGTGAAGATTGTAGCCTTTCAGCCATAATTACATCACTCGTAGTTTTGAATGAAGACTATAACCTTTCAGTTGGAATTACATCATTCTGACACTTGGAGTGAAGACTACAACCTTTCTGCCGGAATTATATCACTCCGACCTTTGAATGAAAACCGCAACCTTTTGAATAAAGATTGCATCATTTCAGCCAGAATTACGTCATTCTGACACTTATCAGCCTTTCGGTTGGAATAACTTCACTCGTACTTTTTAATGAAGACTACAACCTTGCAGTTGAAATTACACCATTCTAACACTTGGAGTAAAGACAACAACCTTTCGATCGTAAATACATCACTCGGACCTTTGAATGAAGACCACAACCTTTTTGCCGGAATTACATCATTCTGACACTTGGAGTTAAGATTGTAGCCTTTCATCCAGAATTACATCAGTCGTAGTTTTGAATGAAGACTACAACCTTTCAGTTGGAATTACATCATTCTGACACTTGGAGTGAAGACTACAACCTTTCGGTCGGAATTACATCACTCCGACGTTTGAATGAAGACCGCAACCTTCTGAATAAAGATTGCAACCTTTCGACTGGAATTAGATAATTCTGACACTTCGAGTGAAGACTACAACCTTTCTGCCTGAATTAAATCACTCAGACATTTAAAGAAGACTGCAACCTTTCAGTCAGAATTACATCATTCTAACACTTGGAATGAAGATTGCATCATTTCGGCTAAAATTACATCACTCTGACTTTTGAATGAAGACTGTACTTTTTCAGCCAGAATTACGTCATTCTGACACTTATCAGCCTTTCGGCGGGAATAACATCACTCGTACTTTTGAATGAAGACTACAACCTTTCAGTTGAAATTACACCATTCTAACACTTGGAGTAAAGACAACAACCTTTCGATCGTAAATACATCACTCCGACCTTTGAATGAAGACCACAACCTTTTGGCCGGAATTACATCATTCTGACACTTAGAGTGAAGATTGTAGCCATTTAGCCAGAAGTACATCAGTCGTAGTTTTGAATGAAGACTACAACCTTACTGTTGGAATTACATCAATCTGACACTTAAAGTGAAGACTATAACATTTCGGCCAGAATTACATCACTCCGACGTTTGAATGAAGACCGTAACCTTTTGGCCGGATTACATCATTCGACACTTTGAGTGAAGATTGTAGCCTTTCAAATTTTAGTACATCACTTGTAGTTTTGAATGAAGACTACAACCTTTCGATTGGAAATACATCAATCGACACTTAGAGTGAAGACTATAACATTTCGGCCGAAATTACATCACTCCGACGTTTGAATGAAGACCGCAACCTGCTGAATAAAGATTGCAACATTTCGACTGGAATTAGATATTCTGACACTTCTAGTGAAGACTACAACCTTTATGCCAGAATTAAATCACTCAGACATTTAAAGAAGACGCAACCTTTCGATCAATTACATCATTCTAACACTTGGAGTGAAGATTGCATCATTTTGGCTGAAATTACATCACTCGAACTTTTGAATGAAGATCGTACTTTTTCAAATTTAAATTACATCATTCGACATTTATCACCTTTCGGCCGGAATGATATCGATCGTACTTTTGAATGAAGACTACAACCTTTCGGTTGAAATTACACCATTCTAACACTAGGAGTAAAGACAACAACCTTTCGATCGTAATTACATCACTCGAGACCTTTGAATGAAGACCATAACCTTTTGGCCGAATTAAATCATTCGACACTTGGAGTGAAGATTGTAGCCTTTCATCCGAATTAAATCACTCGTAGTTTTGAATGAAGACTACAACCTTTCGCTTGGAATTACATCATTCGACACTTGGAGTGAAGACTACAACCTATCGGTCACGAATTACATCACTCCGACGTTTGAATGAAGACCGCAACCTTCTCGAATAAAGATTGCAACCTTTAGACTGGAATTAGATCATTCTGACACTTCGAGTGAAGACTACAACCTTTCTGCCTTCTGACACTTATCAGCCTTTCGGTTGGAATAACATCACTCGTACTTTTGAATGAAGACTACAACCTTTCAGTTGAAATTATACCATTCTAACACTTGGAGTAAAGACAACAACCTTTTGATCGTAAATATATCACTCGGACCTTTGAATGAAGACCACAACCTTTTTGCCGGAATTACATCATTCTGACACCTGGAGTTAAGATTGTAGCCTTTCATCCAGAATTACATCAGTTGTAGTTTTGAATAAACACTACAAACTTTCAGTTGGAATTACATCATTCTGACACTTGGAGTGAAGACTACAAACTTTCGGTCGGAATTACATCACTCCTTCGTTTGAATGAAGACTGCAACCTGCTGTATAAAGATTGCAACATTTCGACTGGAATTAGATATTCTGACACTTCTAGTGAAGACTACAACCTTTCTGCCAGAATTAAATCACTCAGATATTTAAAGAAGACTGCAACCTTTCAGTCTGAATTACATCATTCTAACACTTGGAGTGAAGATTGCATCATTTCGGCTGAAATTACATCACTCGGACTTCTGAATGAAGACTGTACTTTTTCAGCCAGAATTACGTCATTCTGACATTTACCAGCGTTTCGGCTGGAATGATATCACTCGTACTTTTGAATGAAGACTACAACCTTTCAGTTGAAATTACACCATTCTAACACTTGGAGTAAAGACAACAACCTTTCGATCGTAATTACATCACTCAGACCTTTGAATGAAGACCATAACCTTTTGGCTGAAATTACATCATTCTGACACCTGGAATGAAGATTGTAGCCTTTCATCCAGAATTACATCACTCGTAGTTTTGAATGAAGACTACAACCTTTCTGCCAGAATTAAATCACTCAGATATTTAAAGAAGACTGCAACCTTTCAGTCAGAATTACATCATTCTAACACTAGGAGTGAAGATTGCATCATTTCGGTGAAATTACATCACTCGGACTTTTGAATGAAGACTCGTACTTTTTCACGAATTACGTCATTCGACATTTATCGTTTCGATTTGGAATGATATCACTCGTACTTTTGAATGAAGACTACAACCTTTCGGTTGAAATTACACCATTCTAACACTTAGTGTAAAGACAACAACCTTTCGATCGTAATTACATCACTCAGACCTTTGAATGAAGACCATAACCTTTTGGCCGGAATTACATCATTCTGACACTTGGAGTGAACATTGTAGCCATTCATCCGGAATTACCTCACTCATAGTTTTGAATGAAGACTACAACCTTTCAGTTGGAATTACATGATTCTGACACTTGGAGTGAAGACTACAACCTTTCGGTCGAAATTACATCACTCCGACATTTGAATGAAGACCGCAACCTTCTGAATAAAGATTGCAACCTTTCGACTGGAATTAGATCATTCTGACACTTCGAGTGAAGACTACAACCTTTCTGCCTGAATTAAATCACTCAGACATTTAAAGAAGACTGCAACCTTAGAGTCAGAATTACATCATTCTAACACTTGGAGTGAAGATTGCATCATTTCGGCTGAAATAACATCACTCGGACTTTTGAATGAAGATTGTACTTTTTCAGCCAGAATTACATCATTCTGACATTTATCAGCTTTTCGGCAGGAATGATATCACTCGTACTTTTGAATGAAGACTACAGCCTTTCAGTTGAAATTACACCATTCTAACACTTGGAGTAAAGACAACAACCTTTCGATCGTAATTACATCACTCAGACCTTTGAATGAAGACAATAACCTTTTGGCTGAAATTACATCATTCTGACACCTGGAATGAAGATTGTAGCCTTTCATCCAGAATTACATCACTCGTAGTTTTGAAAGAAGAATACAACCTTTCTGCCAGAATTAAATCACTCAGATATTTAAAGAAGACTGCAACCTTTCAGTCAGAATTACATCATTCTAACACTTGGAGTGAAGATTGCATCATTTCGGCTGAAATTACATCACTCAGACTTTTGAATGAAGACTGTACTTTTTCAGCCAGAATTACCTCATTCTGACATTTATCAGCGTTTCGGCTGGAATGATATCACTCGTACTTTTGAATGAAGACTACAACCTTTCAGTTGAAATTACACCATTCTAACACTTGGAGTAAAGACAACAACCTTTCGATCGTAATTACATCACTCAGACCTTTGAATGAAGACCATAACCTTTTGGCTGAAATTATATCATTCTGACACCTGGAATGAAGATTGTAGCCTTTCATCCAGAATTACATCACTCGTAGTTTTGAATGAAGACTACAACCTTTCTGCCAGAATTAAATCACTCAGATATTTAAAGAAGACTGCAACCTTTCAGTCGGAATTACATCATTCTAACACTTGGAGTGAAGATTGCATCATTTCGGCTGAAATTACATCACTCGGACTTTTGAATGAAGATTGTACTTTTTCAGCCAGAATTACGTCATTCTTACATTTATCATCTTTTCGGCTGGAATGATATCACTCGTACTTTTGAATGAAGACTACAACCTTTCAGTTGAAATTACACCATTCTAACACTTGGAGTAAAGACAACAACCTTTCGATCGTAATTACATCACTCAGACCTTTGAATGAAGACCATAACCTTTTGGCTGAAATTACGTCATTCGACACTGGAATGAAGATTGTAGCCTTTCATCCGAATTACATCACTCGTAGTTTTGAATGAAGACGACAACCTTTCTCGCCGAATTAAATCACTCGAGATATTTAAAGAAGACTCGCAACCTTTCGATCAAATTACATCATTCTAACACTTGGAGTGAAGATTGCATCATTTCGGCTGAAATTACATCACTCGGACTTTTGAATGAAGACTGTACTTTTTCAGCGGAATTACGTCATTCGACATTTACCGGCGTTTCAAATTTGGAATGATATCACTCGTACTTTTGAATGAAGACTACAACCTTTCGGTTGAAATTACACCATTCTAACACTTGGAGTAAAGACAACAACCTTTCGATCGTAATTACATCACTCGACCTTTGAATGAAGACCATAACCTTTTTGGCTGAAATTACATCATTCGACACTGGAATGAAGATTGTAGCCTTTCATCCGTAATTACATCACTCGTAGTTTTGAATGAAGACTACAACCTTTCGCCGAATTAAATCACTCGATATTTAAAGAAGATCGCAACCTTTCAAATCGAATTACATCATTCTAACACTTGGAGTGAAGATTGCATCATTTCGGCTGAAATTACATCACTCGGACTTTTGAATGAAGATTGTACTTTTTCAGCCAGAATTACGTCATTCTTACATTTATCATCTTTTCGGCTGGAATGATATCACTCGTACTTTTGAATGAAGACTACAACCTTTCAGTTGAAATTACACCATTCTAACACTTGGAGTAAAGACAACAACCTTTCGATCGTAATTACATCACTCAGACCTTTGAATGAAGACCATAACCTTTTGGCTGAAATTACGTCATTCTGACACCTGGAATGAAGATTGTAGCCTTTCATCCAGAATTACATCACTCGTAGTTTTGAATGAATATGACAACCTTTCTGCCAGAATTAAATCACTCAGATATTTAAAGAAGACTGCAACCTTTCAGTCAGAATTACATCATTCTAACACTTGGAGTGAAGATTGCATCATTTCGGCTGAAATTACATCACTCGGACTTTTGAATGAAGACTGTACTTTTTCAGCCAGAATTACGTCATTCTGACATTTACCAGCGTTTCGGCTGGAATGATATCACTCGTACTTTTGAATGAAGACTACAACCTTTCAGTTGAAATTACACCATTCTAACACTTGGAGTAAAGACAACAACCTTTCGATCGTAATTACATCACTCAGACCTTTGAATGAAGACCATAACCTTTTGGCTGAAATTACATCATTCTGACACCTGGAATGAAGATTGTAGCCTTTCATCCAGAATTACATCACTCGTAGTTTTGAATGAAGACTACAACCTTTCTGCCAGAATTAAATCACTCAGATATTTAAAGAAGACTGCAACATTTCAGTCAGAATTACATCATTCTAACACTTGGAGTGAAGATTGCATCATTTCGGCTGAAATTACATCACTCGGACTTTTGAATGAAGATTGTACTTTTTCAGCCAGAATTACGTCATTCTTACATTTATCATCTTTTCGGCTGGAATGATATCACTCGTACTTTTGAATGAAGACTACAACCTTTCAGTTGAAATTACACCATTCTAACACTTGGAGTAAAGACAACAACCTTTCGATCGTAATTACATCACTCAGACCTTTGAATGAAGACCATAACCTTTTGGCTGAAATTACGTCATTCGACACCTGGAATGAAGATTGTAGCCTTTCATCCGAATTACATCACTCGTAGTTTTGAATGAAGACGACAACCTTTACGCGAGAATTAAATCACTCGAGATATTTAAAGAAGACGCAACCTTTCGGTCGAATTACATCATTCTAACACTTGGAGTGAAGATTGCATCATTTCGGTGAAATTACATCACTCGGACTTTTGAATGAAGACCGTACTTTTTCGACGAATTACGTCATTACGGCATTTACCGACGTTTCGGTGGAATGATATCACTCGTACTTTTGAATGAAGACTACAACCTTTCAGTTGAAATTACACCATTCTAACACTTGGAGTAAAGACAACAACCTTTCGATCGTAATTACATCACTCAGACCTTTGAATGAAGACCATAACCTTTTGGCTGAAATTACATCATTCTGACACCTGGAATGAAGATTGTAGCCTTTCATCCAGAATTACATCACTCGTAGTTTTGAATGAAGACTACAACCTTTCTGCCAGAATTAAATCACTCAGATATTTAAAGAAGACTGCAACCTTTCAGTCAGAATTACATCATTCTAACACTTGGAGTGAAGATTGCATCATTTCGGTGAAATTACATCACTCGGACTTTTGAATGAAGATTGTACTTTTTCACCGAATTACGTCATTCTTACATTTATCATCTTTTTCTACCGGGAATGATATCACTCGTACTTTTGAATGAAGACTACAACCTTTCAGTTGAAATTACACCATTCTAACACTTGGAGTAAAGACAACAACCTTTCGATCGTAATTACATCACTCAGACCTTTGAATGAAGACCATAACCTTTTGGCTGAAATTACGTCATTCTCACACCTGGAATGAAGATTGTAGCCTTTCATCCAGAATTACATCACTCGTAGTTTTGAATGAATACGACAACCTTTCTCGCCGAATTAAATCACTCGAGATATTTAAAGAAGACTGCAACCTTTCTGTCAGAATTACATCATTCTAACACTTGGAGTGAAGATTGCATCATTTCGGCTGAAATTACATCACTCGGACTTTTGAATGAAGACTGTACTTTTTCAGCCAGAATTACGTCATTCTGACATTTACCAGCGTTTCGGCTGGAATGATATCACTCGTACTTTTGAATGAAGACTACAACCTTTCGGTTGAAATTACACCATTCTAACACTTGGAGTAAAGACAACAACCTTTCGATCGTAATTACATCACTCAGACCTTTGAATGAAGACCATAACCTTTTGGCTGAAATTACATCATTCTGACACCTGGAATGAAGATTGTAGCCTTTCATCCCAGAATTACATCACTCGTAGTTTTGAATGAAGACTACAACCTTTACGCCGAATTAAATCACTCGGATATTTAAAGAAGACCGCAACCTTTCGGTCGAGAATTACATCATTCTAACCCTTGGAGTGAAGATTGCATCATTTCGGTGACCGAAATTACATCGGTCGGACTTTTGAATGAAGACCGTACTTTTTCAAATTTTAATTACCTCATTCGACATTTATCGCGTTTCTACTGGAATGATATCACTCGTACTTTTGAATGAAGACTACAACCTTTCGCCTTGAAATTACACCATTCTAACACTTGGAGTAAAGACAACAACCTTTCGATCGTAATTACATCACTCGACCTTTGAATGAAGACCATAACCTTTTGGCTGAAATTATATCATTCGACACTGGAATGAAGATTGTAGCCTTTCATCCGAGAATTACATCACTCGTAGTTTTGAATGAAGACTACAACCTTTCTCGCCGAATTAAATCACTCGAGATATTTAAAGAAGATCGCAACCTTTCGATCGAATTACATCATTCTAACACTTGGAGTGAAGATTGCATCATTTCGGTGAAATTACATCACTCGGACTTTTGAATGAAGATTGTACTTTTTCAGCCAATTACGTCATTCTTACATTTATCATCTTTTCGGCCGGAATGATATCACTCGTACTTTTGAATGAAGACTACAACCTTTCGGTTGAAATTACACCATTCTAACACTTGGAGTAAAGACAACAACCTTTCGATCGTAATTACATCACTCGGACCTTTGAATGAAGACCATAACCTTTTGGCTGAAATTACGTCATTCGACACTGGAATGAAGATTGTAGCCTTTCATCCGAGAATTACATCACTCGTAGTTTTGAATGAAGACGACAACCTTTCTCGCGAAATTAAATCACTCGAGATATTTAAAGAAGATCGCAACCTTTCGGTCGAATTACATCATTCTAACACTTGGAGTGAAGATTGCATCATTTCGGTGAAATTACATCACTCGGACTTTTGAATGAAGACGTACTTTTCGACGGAATTACGTCATTCGACATTTACCGGCGTTTCGGCTGGAATGATATCACTCGTACTTTTGAATGAAGACTACAACCTTTCGGTTGAAATTACACCATTCTAACACTTGGAGTAAAGACAACAACCTTTCGATCGTAATTACATCACTCGGACCTTTGAATGAAGACCATAACCTTTTGGCTGAAATTACATCATTCGACACCTGGAATGAAGATTGTAGCCTTTCATCCGAAATTACATCACTCGTAGTTTTGAATGAAGACTACAACCTTTCGCCGAGAATTAAATCACTCGAGATATTTAAAGAAGACGCAACATTTCGATCAAATTACATCATTCTAACACTTGGAGTGAAGATTGCATCATTTCGGCTGAAATTACATCACTCGGACTTTTGAATGAAGATTGTACTTTTTCAAACCAAATTACGTCATTCTTACATTTATCATCTTTTCGGTACCGGAATGATATCACTCGTACTTTTGAATGAAGACTACAACCTTTCAGTTGAAATTACACCATTCTAACACTTGGAGTAAAGACAACAACCTTTCGATCGTAATTACATCACTCAGACCTTTGAATGAAGACCATAACCTTTTGGCTGAAATTACGTCATTCGACACTGGAATGAAGATTGTAGCCTTTCATCCGAGAATTACATCACTCGTAGTTTTGAATGAAGACGACAACCTTTCTGCCAGAATTAAATCACTCAGATATTTAAAGAAGACTGCAACCTTTCAGTCAGAATTACATCATTCTAACACTTGGAGTGAAGATTGCATCATTTCGGCTGAAATTACATCACTCGGACTTTTGAATGAAGATGTACTTTTTCACCGAATTACGTCATTCGGCATTTACCAAATGCGTTTCGGTGGAATGATATCACTCGTACTTTTGAATGAAGACTACAACCTTTCGGTTGAAATTACACCATTCTAACACTTGGAGTAAAGACAACAACCTTTCGATCGTAATTACATCACTCGTACCTTTGAATGAAGACCATAACCTTTTGGCTGAAATTACATCATTCGACACCTGGAATGAAGATTGTAGCCTTTCATCCGAAATTACATCACTCGTAGTTTTGAATGAAGACTACAACCTTTCTCGCCGAATTAAATCACTCGAGATATTTAAAGAAGATCGCAACCTTTCGGTCGAAATTACATCATTCTAACACTTGGCGTGAAGATTGCATCATTTCGGCCGAAATTACATCACTCGGACTTTTGAATGAAGATTGTACTTTTTCACGGCCGTAATTACGTCATTCTTACATTTATCATCTTTTCGGTGGAATGATATCACTTGTACATTTGAATGAAGACTACAACCTTTCGGTTGAAATTACACCATTCTAACACTTGGAGTAAAGACAACAACCTTTCGATCGTAATTACATCACTCAGACCTTTGAATGAAGACCATAACCTTTTGGCTGAAATTACGTCATTCTCACACCTGGAATGAAGATTGTAGCCTTTCATCCAGAATTACATCACTCGTAGTTTTGAATGAATACGACAACCTTTCTGCCAGAATTAAATCACTCAGATATTTAAAGAAGACTGCAACATTTCAGTCAGAATTACATCATTCTAACACTTGGAGTGAAGATTGCATCATTTCGGCTGAAATTACATCACTCGGACTTTTGAATGAAGATTGTACTTTTTCAAATTTTAATTACGTCATTCTTACATTTATCATCTTTTCGGTGGAATGATATCACTCGTACTTTTGAATGAAGACTACAACCTTTCAGTTGAAATTACACCATTCTAACACTTGGAGTAAAGACAACAACCTTTCGATCGTAATTACATCACTCAGACCTTTGAATGAAGACCATAACCTTTTGGCTGAAATTACGTCATTCGACACTGGAATGAAGATTGTAGCCTTTCATCCGAATTACATCACTCGTAGTTTTGAATGAAGACGACAACCTTTACGCCGAATTAAATCACTCGATATTTAAAGAAGACGCAACCTTTCATCGAATTACATCATTCTAACACTTGGAGTGAAGATTGCATCATTTCGGTGAAATTACATCACTCGGACTTTTGAATGAAGACGTACTTTTTCAAATTTTTGCGGAATTACGTCATTCGGCATTTACCGACGTTTCGGTGGAATGATATCACTCGTACTTTTGAATGAAGACTACAACCTTTCGGTTGAAATTACACCATTCTAACACTTGGAGTAAAGACAACAACCTTTCGATCGTAATTACATCACTCAGACCTTTGAATGAAGACCATAACCTTTTGGCTGAAATTACATCATTCGACACCTGGAATGAAGATTGTAGCCTTTCATCCCAGAATTACATCACTCGTAGTTTTGAATGAAGACTACAACCTTTCTGCCAGAATTAAATCACTCAGATATTTAAAGAAGACTGCAACCTTTCAGTCAGAATTACATCATTCTAACACTTGGCGTGAAGATTGCATCATTTCGGCTGAAATTACATCACTCGGACTTTTGAATGAAGATTGTACTTTTTCAGCCAGAATTACGTCATTCTTACATTTATCATCTTTTCGGCTGGAATGATATCACTTGTACATTTGAATGAAGACTACAACCTTTCAGTTGAAATTACACCATTCTAACACTTGGAGTAAAGACAACAACCTTTCGATCGTAATTACATCACTCAGACCTTTGAATGAAGACCATAACCTTTTGGCTGAAATTACGTCATTCTCACACCTGGAATGAAGATTGTAGCCTTTCATCCAGAATTACATCACTCGTAGTTTTGAATGAATACGACAACCTTTCTGCCAGAATTAAATCACTCAGATATTTAAAGAAGACTGCAACCTTTCTGTCAGAATTACATCATTCTAACACTTGGAGTGAAGATTGCATCATTTCGGCTGAAATTACATCACTCGGACTTTTGAATGAAGACTGTACTTTTTCAGCCGAATTACGTCATTCGACATTTACCAAAGGCGTTTCGGTGGAATGATATCACTCGTACTTTTGAATGAAGACTACAACCTTTCAGTTGAAATTACACCATTCTAACACTTGGAGTAAAGACAACAACCTTTCGATCGTAATTACATCACTCAGACCTTTGAATGAAGACCATAACCTTTTGGCTGAAATTACATCATTCTGACACCTGGAATGAAGATCTGACACCTGGAATGAAGATTGTAGCCTTTCATCCAGAATTACATCACTCGTAGTTTTGAATGAAGACTACAACCTTTCTGCCAGAATTAAATCACTCAGATATTTAAATAAGACTGCAACCTTTCAGTCAGAATTACATCATTCTAACCCTTGGAGTGAAGATTGCATCATTTCGGCTGAAAATACATCACTCGGACTTTTGAATGAAGACTGTACTTTTTCAGCCAGAATTACGTCATTCTGACATTTATCAGCGTTTCGACTGGAATGATATCACTCGTACTTTTGAATGAAGACTACAACCTTTCAGTTGAAATTACACCATTCTAACACTTGGAGTAAAGACAACAACTTTTCGATCGTAATTACATCACTCAGTCCTTTGAATGAAGACCATAACCTTTTGGCTGAAATTACGTCATTCTGACACCTGGAATGAAGATTGTAGCCATTTAGCCAGAAGTACATCAGTCGTAGTTTTGAATGAAGACTACAACCTTACTGTTGGAATTACATCAATCTGACACTTAAAGTGAAGACTATAACATTTCGGCCAGAATTACATCACTCCGACGTTTGAATGAAGACCGTAACCTTTTGGCCGGAATTACATCATTCTGACACTTTGAGTGAAGATTGTAGCCTTTCAGCCAGAAGTACATCACTTGTAGTTTTGAATGAAGACTACAACCTTTCAGTTGGAAATACATCAATCTGACACTTAGAGTGAAGACTATAACATTTCGGCCGAAATTACATCACTCCGACGTTTGAATGAAGACCGCAACCTGCTGAATAAAGATTGCAACATTTCGACTGGAATTAGATATTCTGACACTTCTAGTGAAGACTACAACCTTTATGCCAGAATTAAATCACTCAGACATTTAAAGAAGACTGCAACCTTTCAGTCAGAATTACATCATTCTAACACTTGGAGTGAAGATTGCATCATTTTGGCTGAAATTACATCACTCGAACTTTTGAATGAAGACTGTACTTTTTCAAATGAATTACATCATTCGACATTTATCGACCTTTAATTTCGGTGGAATGATATCAGTCGTACTTTTGAATGAAGACTACAACCTTTCAGTTGAAATTACACCATTCTAACACTAGGAGTAAAGACAACAACCTTTCGATCGTAATTACATCACTCAGACCTTTGAATGAAGACCATAACCTTTTGGCCGGAATTAAATCATTCTGACACTTGGAGTGAAGATTGTAGCCTTTCATCCAGAATTAAATCACTCGTAGTTTTGAATGAAGACTACAACCTTTCAGTTGGAATTACATCATTCTGACACTTGGAGTGAAGACTACAACCTATCGGTCTGAATTACATCACTCCGACGTTTGAATGAAGACCGCAACCTTCTGAATAAAGATTGCAACCTTTAGACTGGAATTAGATCATTCTGACACTTCGAGTGAAGACTACAACCTTTCTGCCTTCTGACACTTATCAGCCTTTCGGTTGGAATAACATCACTCGTACTTTTGAATGAAGACTACAACCTTTCAGTTGAAATTATACCATTCTAACACTTGGAGTAAAGACAACAACCTTTTGATCGTAAATATATCACTCGGACCTTTGAATGAAGACCACAACCTTTTTGCCGGAATTACATCATTCTGACACCTGGAGTTAAGATTGTAGCCTTTCATCCAGAATTACATCAGTTGTAGTTTTGAATAAACACTACAAACTTTCAGTTGGAATTACATCATTCTGACACTTGGAGTGAAGACTACAAACTTTCGGTCGGAATTACATCACTCCTTCGTTTGAATGAAGACTGCAACCTGCTGTATAAAGATTGCAACATTTCGACTGGAATTAGATATTCTGACACTTCTAGTGAAGACTACAACCTTTCTGCCAAAATTAAATCACTCGAGATATTTAAAGAAGACGCAACCTTTCGGTCCCGAATTACATCATTCTAACACTTGGAGTGAAGATTGCATCATTTCGGCTGAAATTACATCACTCGGACTTCGAATGAAGACCGTACTTTTTCAGACGAAATTACGTCATTCGACATTTACCAGCGTTTCGGTGGAATGATATCACTCGTACTTTTGAATGAAGACTACAACCTTTCGGTTGAAATTACACCATTCTAACACTTGGAGTAAAGACAACAACCTTTCGATCGTAATTACATCACTCGACCTTTGAATGAAGACCATAACCTTTTGGCTGAAATTACATCATTCGACGACACTGGAATGAAGATTGTAGCCTTTCATCCGAATTACATCACTCGTAGTTTTGAATGAAGACTACAACCTTTCTCGCCGAATTAAATCACTCAGATATTTAAAGAAGACTGCAACCTTTCAGTCAGAATTACATCATTCTAACACTAGGAGTGAAGATTGCATCATTTCGGCTGAAATTACATCACTCGGACTTTTGAATGAAGACTGTACTTTTTCAGCCAGAATTACGTCATTCTGACATTTATCAGCGTTTCGACTGGAATGATATCACTCGTACTTTTGAATGAAGACTACAACCTTTCAGTTGAAATTACACCATTCTAACACTTAGTGTAAAGACAACAACCTTTCGATCGTAATTACATCACTCAGACCTTTGAATGAAGACCATAACCTTTTGGCCGGAATTACATCATTCTGACACTTGGAGTGAACATTGTAGCCATTCATCCAGAATTACCTCACTCATAGTTTTGAATGAAGACTACAACCTTTCAGTTGGAATTACATGATTCTGACACTTGGAGTGAAGACTACAACCTTTCGGTCGAAATTACATCACTCCGACATTTGAATGAAGACCGCAACCTTCTGAATAAAGATTGCAACCTTTCGACTGGAATTAGATCATTCTGACACTTCGAGTGAAGACTACAACCTTTCTGCCTGAATTAAATCACTCAGACATTTAAAGAAGACTGCAACCTTAGAGTCAGAATTACATCATTCTAACACTTGGAGTGAAGATTGCATCATTTCGGCTGAAATAACATCACTCGGACTTTTGAATGAAGATTGTACTTTTTCAGCCAGAATTACATCATTCGACATTTATCGACTTTTCGGCGGGAATGATATCACTCGTACTTTTGAATGAAGACTACAAATTTTCGGTTGAAATTACACCATTCTAACACTTGGAGTAAAGACAACAACCTTTCGATCGTAATTACATCACTCGGACCTTTGAATGAAGACAATAACCTTTTGGCTGAAATTACATCATTCGACACCTGGAATGAAGATTGTAGCCTTTCATCCGAATTACATCACTCGTAGTTTTGAAAGAAGAATACAACCTTTACGCCGAGAATTAAATCACTCGAGATATTTAAAGAAGATCGCAACCTTTCGGTCGAAATTACATCATTCTAACACTTGGAGTGAAGATTGCATCATTTCGGCTGAAATTACATCACTCGGACTTTTGAATGAAGACCGTACTTTTTCACGAATTACCTCATTCGACATTTATCGAGCGTTTCGGTGGAATGATATCACTCGTACTTTTGAATGAAGACTACAACCTTTCGGTTGAAATTACACCATTCTAACACTTGGAGTAAAGACAACAACCTTTCGATCGTAATTACATCACTCAGACCTTTGAATGAAGACCATAACCTTTTGGCTGAAATTATATCATTCTGACACCTGGAATGAAGATTGTAGCCTTTCATCCAGAATTACATCACTCGTAGTTTTGAATGAAGACTACAACCTTTCTCGCGAAATTAAATCACTCAAGATATTTAAAGAAGACTGCAACCTTTCAGTCAGAATTACATCATTCTAACACTTGGAGTGAAGATTGCATCATTTCGGCTGAAATTACATCACTCGGACTTTTGAATGAAGATTGTACTTTTTCAGCCAGAATTACGTCATTCTTACATTTATCATCTTTTCGGTGGAATGATATCACTCGTACTTTTGAATGAAGACTACAACCTTTCGGTTGAAATTACACCATTCTAACACTTGGAGTAAAGACAACAACCTTTCGATCGTAATTACATCACTCGGACCTTTGAATGAAGACCATAACCTTTTGGCTGAAATTACGTCATTCGACACTGGAATGAAGATTGTAGCCTTTCATCCGAATTACATCACTCGTAGTTGTGAATGAAGACGACAACCTTTCTCGCGAGAATTAAATCACTCGATATTTAAAGAAGACGCAACCTTTCGGTCGAATTACATCATTCTAACACTTGGAGTGAAGATTGCATCATTTCGGCTGAAATTACATCACTCGGACTTTTGAATGAAGACTGTACTTTTTCAGCCAGAATTACGTCATTCTGACATTTACCAGCGTTTCAGCTGGAATGATATCACTCGTACTTTTGAATGAAGACTACAACCTTTCAGTTGAAATTACACCATTCTAACACTTGGAGTAAAGACAACAACCTTTCGATCGTAATTACATCACTCAGACCTTTGAATGAAGACCATAACCTTTTTGGCTGAAATTACATCATTCTGACACCTGGAATGAAGATTGTAGCCTTTCATCCAGAATTACATCACTCGTAGTTTTGAATGAAGACTACAACCTTTCTGCCAGAATTAAATCACTCAGATATTTAAAGAAGACTGCAACCTTTCAGTCAGAATTACATCATTCTAACACTTGGAGTGAAGATTGCATCATTTCGGTGAAATTACATCACTCGGACTTTTGAATGAAGATTGTACTTTTTCACGATTTTTAATTACGTCATTCTTACATTTATCATCTTTTCGGCTGGAATGATATCACTCGTACTTTTGAATGAAGACTACAACCTTTCAGTTGAAATTACACCATTCTAACACTTGGAGTAAAGACAACAACCTTTCGATCGTAATTACATCACTCAGACCTTTGAATGAAGACCATAACCTTTTGGCTGAAATTACGTCATTCTGACACCTGGAATGAAGATTGTAGCCTTTCATCCGAGAATTACATCACTCGTAGTTTTGAATGAATATGACAACCTTTCGCCGAATTAAATCACTCGGATATTTAAAGAAGACGCAACCTTTCGGTCGAATTACATCATTCTAACACTTGGAGTGAAGATTGCATCATTTCGGTGAAATTACATCACTCGGACTTTTGAATGAAGACCGTACTTTTTCACCGAATTACGTCATTCGACATTTACCAAATGTTTCGGTGGAATGATATCACTCGTACTTTTGAATGAAGACTACAACCTTTCGGTTGAAATTACACCATTCTAACACTTGGAGTAAAGACAACAACCTTTCGATCGTAATTACATCACTCAGACCTTTGAATGAAGACCATAACCTTTTGGCTGAAATTACATCATTCTGACACCTGGAATGAAGATTGTAGCCTTTCATCCAGAATTACATCACTCGTAGTTTTGAATGAAGACTACAACCTTTCTCGCCGAAATTAAATCACTCGGATATTTAAAGAAGATCGCAACATTTCGATCGAAATTACATCATTCTAACACTTGGAGTGAAGATTGCATCATTTCGGCTGAAATTACATCACTCGGACTTTTGAATGAAGATTGTACTTTTTCAGCCAGAATTACGTCATTCTTACATTTATCATCTTTTCGGCTGGAATGATATCACTCGTACTTTTGAATGAAGACTACAACCTTTCAGTTGAAATTACACCATTCTAACACTTGGAGTAAAGACAACAACCTTTCGATCGTAATTACATCACTCAGACCTTTGAATGAAGACCATAACCTTTTGGCTGAAATTACGTCATTCTGACACCTGGAATGAAGATTGTAGCCTTTCATCCAGAATTACATCACTCGTAGTTTTGAATGAAGACGACAACCTTTCTGGCCAGAATTAAATCACTCGATATTTAAAGAAGACGCAACCTTTCCGTCCAGAATTACATCATTCTAACACTTGGAGTGAAGATTGCATCATTTCGGCTGAAATTACATCACTCGGACTTTTGAATGAAGATCGTACTTTTTCACCGTAATTACGTCATTCTGGCATTTACCAGCGTTTCGGCTGGAATGATATCACTCGTACTTTTGAATGAAGACTACAACCTTTCAGTTGAAATTACACCATTCTAACACTTGGAGTAAAGACAACAACCTTTCGATCGTAATTACATCACTCAGACCTTTGAATGAAGACCATAACCTTTTGGCTGAAATTACATCATTCTGACACCTGGAATGAAGATTGTAGCCTTTCATCCAGAATTACATCACTCGTAGTTTTGAATGAAGACTACAACCTTTCTGCCAGAATTAAATCACTCAGATATTTAAAGAAGACTGCAACCTTTCAGTCAGAATTACATCATTCTAACACTTGGAGTGAAGATTGCATCATTTCGGCTGAAATTACATCACTCGGACTTTTGAATGAAGATTGTACTTTTTCAAATTTAATTACGTCATTCTTACATTTATCATCTTTTCGGTGGAATGATATCACTCGTACTTTTGAATGAAGACTACAACCTTTCAGTTGAAATTACACCATTCTAACACTTGGAGTAAAGACAACAACCTTTCGATCGTAATTACATCACTCAGACCTTTGAATGAAGACCATAACCTTTTGGCTGAAATTACGTCATTCTCACACCTGGAATGAAGATTGTAGCCTTTCATCCAGAATTACATCACTCGTAGTTTTGAATGAATACGACAACCTTTCTGCCAGAATTAAATCACTCAGATATTTAAAGAAGACTGCAACCTTTCAGTCAGAATTACATCATTCTAACACTTGGAGTGAAGATTGCATCATTTCGGCTGAAATTACATCACTCGGACTTTTGAATGAAGACTGTACTTTTTCAAATGAGAATTACGTCATTCGACATTTACCGCGTTTCGGTGGAATGATATCACTCGTACTTTTGAATGAAGACTACAACCTTTCGGTTGAAATTACACCATTCTAACACTTGGAGTAAAGACAACAACCTTTCGATCGTAATTACATCACTCGACCTTTGAATGAAGACCATAACCTTTTGGCTGAAATTACATCATTCGACACCTGGAATGAAGATTGTAGCCTTTCATCCGAATTACATCACTCGTAGTTTTGAATGAAGACTACAACCTTTACGCCGAAATTAAATCACTCGGATATTTAAAGAAGATCGCAACCTTTCGGTCGAATTACATCATTCTAACCCTTGGAGTGAAGATTGCATCATTTCGGCTGAAATTACATCGATCGGACTTTTGAATGAAGACCGTACTTTTTCGACCGAATTACCTCATTCGACATTTATCGGCGTTTCGGTGGAATGATATCACTCGTACTTTTGAATGAAGACTACAACCTTTCAGGTTGAAATTACACCATTCTAACACTTGGAGTAAAGACAACAACCTTTCGATCGTAATTACATCACTCGGACCTTTGAATGAAGACCATAACCTTTTGGCTGAAATTATATCATTCGACACCTGGAATGAAGATTGTAGCCTTTCATCCGAATTACATCACTCGTAGTTTTGAATGAAGACTACAACCTTTCGCGCTAATTAAATCACTCGGATATTTAAAGAAGACCGCAACCTTTCGGTCGAAATTACATCATTCTAACACTTGGAGTGAAGATTGCATCATTTCGGCAAAATTACATCACTCGGACTTTTGAATGAAGATTGTACTTTTTCAGCCAGAATTACGTCATTCTTACATTTATCATCTTTTCGGCTGGAATGATATCACTCGTACTTTTGAATGAAGACTACAACCTTTCAGTTGAAATTACACCATTCTAACACTTGGAGTAAAGACAACAACCTTTCGATCGTAATTACATCACTCAGACCTTTGAATGAAGACCATAACCTTTTGGCTGAAATTACGTCATTCTGACACCTGGAATGAAGATTGTAGCCTTTCATCCAGAATTACATCACTCGTAGTTTTGAATGAAGACGACAACCTTTCTGCCAGAATTAAATCACTCAGATATTTAAAGAAGACTGCAACCTTTCAGTCAGAATTACATCATTCTAACACTTGGAGTGAAGATTGCATCATTTCGGCTGAAATTACATCACTCGGACTTTTGAATGAAGACTGTACTTTTTCAGCCAGAATTACGTCATTCTGACATTTACCAGCGTTTCGGCTGGAATGATATCACTCGTACTTTTGAATGAAGACTACAACCTTTCAGTTGAAATTACACCATTCTAACACTTGGAGTAAAGACAACAACCTTTCGATCGTAATTACATCACTCAGACCTTTGAATGAAGACCATAACCTTTTGGCTGAAATTACATCATTCTGACACCTGGAATGAAGATTGTAGCCTTTCATCCGAATTACATCACTCGTAGTTTTGAATGAAGACTACAACCTTTACGCGAATTAAATCACTCGAGATATTTAAAGAAGACGCAACATTTCAGGTCGAATTACATCATTCTAACACTTGGAGTGAAGATTGCATCATTTCGGTGAAATTACATCACTCGGACTTTTGAATGAAGATTGTACTTTTTCAGCCAAAATTACGTCATTCTTACATTTATCATCTTTTCGGCTGGAATGATATCACTCGTACTTTTGAATGAAGACTACAACCTTTCAGTTGAAATTACACCATTCTAACACTTGGAGTAAAGACAACAACCTTTCGATCGTAATTACATCACTCAGACCTTTGAATGAAGACCATAACCTTTTGGCTGAAATTACGTCATTCTGACACCTGGAATGAAGATTGTAGCCTTTCATCCAGAATTACATCACTCGTAGTTTTGAATGAAGACGACAACCTTTATGCCAGAATTAAATCACTCAGATATTTAAAGAAGACTGCAACCTTTCAGTCAGAATTACATCATTCTAACACTTGGAGTGAAGATTGCATCATTTCGGCTGAAATTACATCACTCGGACTTTTGAATGAAGACTGTACTTTTTCAGCCAGAATTACGTCATTCTGGCATTTACCAGCGTTTCGGCTGGAATGATATCACTCGTACTTTTGAATGAAGACTACAACCTTTCAGTTGAAATTACACCATTCTAACACTTGGAGTAAAGACAACAACCTATCGATCGTAATTACATCACTCAGACCTTTGAATGAAGACCATAACCTTTTGCCTGAAATTACATCATTCTGACACCTGGAATGAAGATTGTAGCCTTTCATCCAGAATTACATCACTCGTAGTTTTGAATGAAGACTACAACCTTTCTGCCAGAATTAAATCACTCAGATATTTAAAGAAGACTGCAACCTTTCAGTCAGAATTACATCATTCTAACACTTGGCGTGAAGATTGCATCATTTCGGCTGAAATTACATCACTCGGACTTTTGAATGAAGATTGTACTTTTTCACGAAATTACGTCATTCTTACATTTATCATCTTTTCGGTGGAATGATATCACTTGTACATTTGAATGAAGACTACAACCTTTCAGTTGAAATTACACCATTCTAACACTTGGAGTAAAGACAACAACCTTTCGATCGTAATTACATCACTCAGACCTTTGAATGAAGACCATAACCTTTTGGCTGAAATTACGTCATTCTCACACCTGGAATGAAGATTGTAGCCTTTCATCCAGAATTACATCACTCGTAGTTTTGAATGAATACGACAACCTTTCTCGCCGAAATTAAATCACTCGGATATTTAAAGAAGACGCAACCTTTCGGTCGAGAATTACATCATTCTAACACTTGGAGTGAAGATTGCATCATTTCGGTGAAATTACATCACTCGGACTTTTGAATGAAGACCGTACTTTTTCAGCCGAATTACGTCATTCGACATTTACCGTTGTTTCGGTGGAATGATATCACTCGTACTTTTGAATGAAGACTACAACCTTTCAGGTTGAAATTACACCATTCTAACACTTGGAGTAAAGACAACAACCTTTCGATCGTAATTACATCACTCGGACCTTTGAATGAAGACCATAACCTTTTGGCTGAAATTACATCATTCGACACCCGGAATGAAGATCCGACACCTGGAATGAAGATTGTAGCCTTTCATCCGAATTACATCACTCGTAGTTTTGAATGAAGACTACAACCTTTCTGCCAGAATTAAATCACTCGAGATATTTAAATAAGACGCAACCTTTCGATCGAATTACATCATTCTAACCCTTGGAGTGAAGATTGCATCATTTCGGCTGAAAATACATCACTCGGACTTTTGAATGAAGACTGTACTTTTTCAGCCAGAATTACGTCATTCTGACATTTATCAGCGTTTCGACTGGAATGATATCACTCGTACTTTTGAATGAAGACTACAACCTTTCAGTTGAAATTACACCATTCTAACACTTAGAGTAAAGACAACAACCTTTCGATCGTAATTACATCACTCAGACCTTTGAATGAAGACCATAACCTTTTGGCCGGAATTACATCATTCTGACACTTGGAGTGAAGATTGTAGCCATTCATCCAGAATTACATCACTCGTAGTTTTGAATGAAGACTACGACCTTTCAGTTGGAATTACATGATTCTGACACTTGGAGTGAAGACTACAACCTTTTGGTCGAAATTACATCACTCCGACGTTTGAATGAAGACTCGCAACCTTCTGAATAAAGATTGCAACCTTTCGACTGGAATTAGATCATTCTGACACTTCGAGTGAAGACTACAACCTTTCTGCCTGAATTAAATCACTCAGACATTTAAAGAAGACTGCAACCTTAGAGTCAGAATTACATCATTCTAACACTTGGAGTGAAGATTGCATCATTTCGGCTGAAATTACATCACTCGGACTTTTGAATGAAGATTGTACTTTTTCAGCCAGAATTACATCATTCTGACATTTATCAGCTTTTCGGCTGGAATGATATCACTCGTACTTTTGAATGAAGACTACAACCTTTCAGTTGAAATTACACCATTCTAACACTTGGAGTAAAGACAACAACCTTTCGATCGTAATTACATCACTCAGACCTTTGAATGAAGACAATAACCTTTTGGCTGAAATTACATCATTCTGACACCTGGAATGAAGATTGTAGCCTTTCATCCAGAATTACATCACTCGTAGTTTTGAAAGAAGACTACAACCTTTCTGCCAGAATTAAATCACTCAGATATTTAAAGAAGACTGCAACCTTTCAGTCAGAATTACATCATTCTAACACTTGGAGTGAAGATTGCATCATTTCGGCTGAAATTACATCACTCGGACTTTTGAATGAAGATTGTACTTTTTCAGCCAGAATTACGTCATTCTTACATTTATCATCTTTTCGGCTGGAATGATATCACTCGTACTTTTGAATGAAGACTACAACCTTTCAGTTGAAATTACACCATTCTAACACTTGGAGTAAAGACAACAACTTTTCGATCGTAATTACATCACTCAGTCCTTTGAATGAAGACCATAACCTTTTGGCTGAAATTACGTCATTCTGACACCTGGAATGAAGATTGTAGCCTTTCATCCAGAATTACATCACTCGTAGTTTTGAATGAATATGACAACCTTTCTGCCAGAATTAAATCACTCAGATATTTAAAGAAGACTGCAACCTTTCAGTCAGAATTACATCATTCTAACACTTGGAGTGAAGATTGCATCATTTCGGTGAAATTACATCACTCGGACTTTTGAATGAAGACGTACTTTTTCAGCCGAAATTACGTCATTCGACATTTACCGGCGTTTCGGTGGAATGATATCACTCGTACTTTTGAATGAAGACTACAACCTTTCGGTTGAAATTACACCATTCTAACACTTGGAGTAAAGACAACAACCTTTCGATCGTAATTACATCACTCAGACCTTTGAATGAAGACCATAACCTTTTGGCTGAAATTACATCATTCTGACACCTGGAATGAAGATTGTAGCCTTTCATCCGAAATTACATCACTCGTAGTTTTGAATGAAGACTACAACCTTTCTGCCAGAATTAAATCACTCAGATATTTAAAGAAGACTGCAACATTTCAGTCAGAATTACATCATTCTAACACTTGGAGTGAAGATTGCATCATTTCGGCTGAAATTACATCACTCGGACTTTTGAATGAAGATTGTACTTTTTCAAAGAATTACGTCATTCTTACATTTATCATCTTTTCGGTGGAATGATATCACTCGTACTTTTGAATGAAGACTACAACCTTTCGGTTGAAATTACACCATTCTAACACTTGGAGTAAAGACAACAACCTTTCGATCGTAATTACATCACTCAGACCTTTGAATGAAGACCATAACCTTTTGGCTGAAATTACGTCATTCTGACACCTGGAATGAAGATTGTAGCCTTTCATCCAGAATTACATCACTCGTAGTTTTGAATGAAGACGACAACCTTTCTGCCAGAATTAAATCACTCAGATATTTAAAGAAGACTGCAACCTTTCAGTCAGAATTACATCATTCTAACACTTGGAGTGAAGATTGCATCATTTCGGCTGAAATTACATCACTCGGACTTTTGAATGAAGATCGTACTTTTTCACCGAAATTACGTCATTCGGCATTTACCAAATTTCGGCTGGAATGATATCACTCGTACTTTTGAATGAAGACTACCACCTTTCGGTTGAAATTACACCATTCTAACACTTGGAGTAAAGACAACAACCTTTCGATCGTAATTACATCACTCGAGACCTTTGAATGAAGACCATAACCTTTTGGCTGAAATTACATCATTCGACACCTGGAATGAAGATTGTAGCCTTTCATCCGAATTACATCACTCGTAGTTTTGAATGAAGACTACAACCTTTCTCGCCAAATTAAATCACTCGAGATATTTAAAGAAGACGCAACCTTTCGGTCGAATTACATCATTCTAACACTTGGAGTGAAGATTGCATCATTTCGGTGAAATTACATCACTCGGACTTTTGAATGAAGATTGTACTTTTTCAACGAATTACGTCATTCTTACATTTATCATCTTTTCGGTGGGAATGATATCACTCGTACTTTTGAATGAAGACTACAACCTTTCAGGTGAAATTACACCATTCTAACACTTGGAGTAAAGACAACAACTTTTCGATCGTAATTACATCACTCGGTCCTTTGAATGAAGACCATAACCTTTTGGCTGAAATTACGTCATTCGACACCTGGAATGAAGATTGTAGCCTTTCATCCGAATTACATCACTCGTAGTTTTGAATGAATATGACAACCTTTCTCGCCGAAATTAAATCACTCGAGATATTTAAAGAAGATCGCAACCTTTCGGTCGAATTACATCATTCTAACACTTGGAGTGAAGATTGCATCATTTCGGTGAAATTACATCACTCGGACTTTTGAATGAAGACTGTACTTTTCGCGAAATTACGTCATTCGACATTTACCAGCGTTTCGGTGGAATGATATCACTCGTACTTTTGAATGAAGACTACAACCTTTCGGTTGAAATTACACCATTCTAACACTTGGAGTAAAGACAACAACCTTTCGATCGTAATTACATCACTCGGACCTTTGAATGAAGACCATAACCTTTTGGCTGAAATTACATCATTCGACACCGGAATGAAGATTGTAGCCTTTCATCCGAATTACATCACTCGTAGTTTTGAATGAAGACTACAACCTTTCTCGCCGAGAATTAAATCACTCGAGATATTTAAAGAAGACGCAACATTTCGGTCGAATTACATCATTCTAACACTTGGAGTGAAGATTGCATCATTTCGGTGAAATTACATCACTCGGACTTTTGAATGAAGATTGTACTTTTTCAAATTAATTACGTCATTCTTACATTTATCATCTTTTCGGGCCGGAATGATATCACTCGTACTTTTGAATGAAGACTACAACCTTTCGGTTGAAATTACACCATTCTAACACTTGGAGTAAAGACAACAACCTTTCGATCGTAATTACATCACTCGACCTTTGAATGAAGACCATAACCTTTTGGCTGAAATTACGTCATTCGACACCTGGAATGAAGATTGTAGCCTTTCATCCAAATTACATCACTCGTAGTTTTGAATGAAGACGACAACCTTTCTCGCCGAATTAAATCACTCGATATTTAAAGAAGACGCAACCTTTCGGTCGAAATTACATCATTCTAACACTTGGAGTGAAGATTGCATCATTTCGGCTGAAATTACATCACTCGGACTTTTGAATGAAGATCGTACTTTTTCACCCGAGAATTACGTCATTCTCGGCATTTACCGCCGTTTCGGTGGAATGATATCACTCGTACTTTTGAATGAAGACTACCACCTTTCAGTTGAAATTACACCATTCTAACACTTGGAGTAAAGACAACAACCTTTCGATCGTAATTACATCACTCGAGACCTTTGAATGAAGACCATAACCTTTTGGCTGAAATTACATCATTCGACACTGGAATGAAGATTGTAGCCTTTCATCCGAATTACATCACTCGTAGTTTTGAATGAAGACTACAACCTTTCTCGCCGAAATTAAATCACTCGATATTTAAAGAAGACGCAACCTTTCGATCGAATTACATCATTCTAACACTTGGCGTGAAGATTGCATCATTTCGGTGAAATTACATCACTCGGACTTTTGAATGAAGATTGTACTTTTTCAAATTTGAAATTACGTCATTCTTACATTTATCATCTTTTCGGCCGGAATGATATCACTCGTACTTTTGAATGAAGACTACAACCTTTCGGTTGAAATTACACCATTCTAACACTTGGAGTAAAGACAACAACCTTTCGATCGTAATTACATCACTCGAACTTTGAATGAAGACCATAACCTTTTGGCTGAAATTACGTCATTCTCACACCGGAATGAAGATTGTAGCCTTTCATCCGAAATTACATCACTCGTAGTTTTGAATGAATACGACAACCTTTACTCGCCGAATTAAATCACTCGATATTTAAAGAAGACGCAACCTTTCGGTCAATTACATCATTCTAACACATGGAGTGAAGATTGCATCATTTCGGTGAAATTACATCACTCGGACTTTTGAATGAAGACCGTACTTTTTCAGCGAATTACGTCATTCTGACATTTACCAGCGTTTCGGCTGGAATGATATCACTCGTACTTTTGAATGAAGACTACAACCTTTCAGTTGAAATTACACCATTCTAACACTTGGAGTAAAGACAACAACCTTTCGATCGTAATTACATCACTCAGACCTTTGAATGAAGACCATAACCTTTTGGCTGAAATTACATCATTCGACACCTGGAATGAAGATTGTAGCCTTTCATCCAATTACATCACTCGTAGTTTTGAATGAAGACTACAACCTTTCTGCCAGAATTAAATCACTCAGATATTTAAAGAAGACTGCAACCTTTCAGTCAGAATTACATCATTCTAACCCTTGGAGTGAAGATTGCATCATTTCGGCTGAAAATACATCACTCGGACTTTTGAATGAAGACCGTACTTTTTCGACCCGAATTACGTCATTCGACATTTATCGGCGTTTCGACCGGAATGATATCACTCGTACTTTTGAATGAAGACTACAACCTTTCGGTTGAAATTACACCATTCTAACACTTAGAGAAAAGACAACAACCTTTCGATCGTAATTACATCACTCGGACCTTTGAATGAAGACCATAACCTTTTGGCGGAATTACATCATTCGACACTTGCGGTGAAGATTGTAGCCATTCATCCGAATTACATCACTCGTAGTTTTGAATGAAGACTACAACCTTTCGATTGGAATTACATGATTCGACACTTGGAGTGAAGACTACAACCTTTTGGTCGAAATTACATCACTCCGACGTTTGAATGAAGATCGCAACCTTCGAATAAAGATTGCAACCTTTCGACCGGAATTAGATCATTCGACACTTCGAGTGAAGACTACAACCTTTCTGCTGAATTAAATCACTCGGACATTTAAAGAAGACGCAACCTTAGAGTCGAATTACATCATTCTAACACTTGGAGTGAAGATTGCATCATTTCGGCTGAAATTACATCACTCGGACTTTTGAATGAAGATTGTACTTTTTCAGCCAGAATTACATCATTCTGACATTTATCAGCTTTTCGGCAGGAATAATATCACTCGTACTTTTGAATGAAGACTACAACCTTTCAGTTGAAATTACACCATTCTAACACTTGGAGTAAAGACAACAACCTTTCGATCGTAATTACATCACTCGGACCTTTGAATGAAGACCACAACCTTTTGGCCGGAATTACATCATTCTGACACTTGGAGTGAAGATTGTAGCCTTTCATCCAGAATTACATCACTCGTAGTTTTGAATGAAGACTATAACCTTTCAGTTAGAATTACATCATTCTGACACTTGGAGTGAAGACTACAACCTTTCTGCCGGAATTAAATCACTCCGACCTTTGAATGAAAACCGCAACCTTTTGAATAAAGATTGCAACCTTTCGGCTGGAATTAGATCATTCTGACACATCGAGTGAAGACTTCAACCTTTCTGCCAGAATTAAATCACTCAGACATTTAAAGAAGACTGCACCCTTTCAGTCAGAATTACATCATTCTAACACTTGGAGAGAGGATTGCATCATTTCGGCTAAAATTACATCACTAGAACTTTTGAATGAAGATTGTACTTTTTCAGCCAGAATTACAACATTCTGACACATATCAGCCTTTGGCTGGAATAACATCACTCGTACTTTTGAATGAAGACTACAACCTTTCAGTTGAAATTACACCATTCTAACACTTGGAGTAAAGACAACAACCTTTCGATCGTAAATACATCACTCCGACCTTTGAATGAAAACCACAACCTTTTGGCCGGAATTACATCATTCTGACACTTAGAGTGAAGATTGTAGCCATTCAGCCAGAATTACATTACTCGTAGTTTTGAATGAAGACTACAACCTTTCAGTTGGAATTACATCATTCTGACACTTGGAGTGAAGACTACAACCTTTCTTCCGGAATTAAATCACTCCGACCTTTGAATGAAAACCGCAACCTTTTGAATAAAGATTTTAACCTTTCGGCTGGAATTAGATCATTCTGACACATCGAGTGAAGACTTCAACCTTTCTGCCAGAATTAAATCACTCAGACATTTAAAGAAGACTGCACCCTTTCAGTCAGAATTACATCATTCTAACACTTGGAGAGAGGATTGCATCATTTCGACTAAAATTACATCACTAGAACTTTTGAATGAAGATTGTACTTTTTCAGCCAGAATTACAACATTCTGACACTTATCAGCCTTTGGCTGGAATAACATCACTCGTACTTTTGAATGAAGACTACAACCTTTCAGTTGAAATTACAACATTCTAACACTTGGAGTAAAGACAACAACCTTTCGATCGTAAATACATCACTCCGACCTTTGAATGAAGACCACAACCTTTTGGCCGGAATTACATCATCCTGACACTTAGAGTGAAGATTGTAGCCATTCAGCCAGAATTACATTACTCGTAGTTTTGAATGAAGACTACAACCTTTCAGTTGGAATTACATCATTCTGACACTTGGAGTGAAGACTACAACCTTTCGGTCGGAATTACATCACTCCGACGTTTGAATGAAGACCGCAACCTGCTGAATAAAGATTGCAACATTTCGACTGGAATTAGATATTCTGACACTTCTAGTGAAGACTACAACCTTTCTGCCAGAATTAAATCACTCAGATATTTAAAGAAGACTACAACCTTTCAGTCTGAATTACATCATTCTAACACTTGGAGTGAAGATTGCATCATTTCGGCGGAAATTAAATCACTCGGACTTTTGAATGAAGACTGTACTTTTTCAGCCAGAATTACGTCATTCTGACATTTATCAGCCTTTCGGCTGGAATGATATCACTCGTACTTTTTAATGAAGACTACAACCTTTCAGTTGAAATTACACCATTCTAACACTTAGAGTAAAGACAACAACCTTTCGATCGTAATTACATCACTCAGACCTTTGAATGAAGACCATAACCTTTTGGCCGGAATTACATTATTCTGACACTTGGAGTTAAGATTGTAGCCTTTCATCCAGAATTACATCAGTCATAGTTTTGAATAAAGACAACAAACTTTCAGTTGGAATTACATCATTCTGACACTTAGAGTGAAGACTACAACCTTTCGGTCGGAATTACATCACTCCGACGTTTGAATGAAGACCGCAACCTTTTGAATAAAGATTGTAACCTTTCGGCTGGAATTAGATCATTCTGACACATCGAGTGAAGACTTCCACCTTTCTGCCAGAATTAAATCACTCAGACATTTAAAGAAGACTGCACCCTTTCAGTCAGAATTACATCATTCTAACACTTGGAGTGAAGATTGCATCATTTCGGCTGAAATTACATCACTCGGACTTTTGAATGAAGACTGTACTTTTTTATCCAGAATTACGTCATTCTGACATTTATCAGCCTTTCGGCTGGAATGATATCACTCGTACTTTTGAATGAAGACTACAACCTTTCAGTTGAAATTACACCATTCTAACACTTAGAGTAAAGACAACAACTTTTCGATCGTAATTACATCACTCAGACCTTTGAATGAAGACCATAACCTTTTGGTGGAATTACATCATTCGACACTTGGAGTGAAGATTGTAGCCTTTCATCCGTAGTACATCACTCGTAGTTTTGAATGAAGACTACAACCTTTCGATTGGAATTACATCATTCGACACTTGGAGTGAAGACTACAACCTTTCGGTCGAAATTACATCACTCCGACGTTTGAATGAAGACCGCAACCTTCTGAATAAAGATTGCAACCTTTCGACTGGAATTAGATCATTCTGACACTATGAGTGAAGACTACAACCTTTCTGCCTGAATTAAATCACTCAGACATTTAAAGAAGACTGCAACCTTTGAGTCAGAATTACATCATTCTAACACTTGGAGTGAAGATTGCATCATTTCGGCTGAAATTACATCGATCGGACTTTTGAATGAAGACTGTACTTTATCAGCCAGAATTACGTCATTCTGACATTTATCAGCGTTTCGGCTGGAATGATATCACTCGTACTTTTGAATGAAGACTACAACCTTTCAGTTGAAATTACACCATTCTAACACTTAGAGTAAAGACAACAACCTTTCGATCGTAATTACATCACTCAGACCTTTGAATGAAGACCATAACCTTTTGGCCAGAATTACATCATTCTGACACTTGGAGTGAAGATTGTAGCCTTTCATCCAGAATTACATCACTCGTAGTTTTGAATGAAGACTACAACCTTTCAGTTGGAATTACATCATTCTGACACTTAGAGTGAAGACTACAACCTTTCGGTCGAAATTACATCACTCCGACGTTTGAATGAAGACCGCAACCTGCTGAATAATGATTGCAACATTTCGACTGGAATTAGATATTCTGACAAAGTGAAGACTACAATCTTTCTGCCAGAATTAAATCACTCAGATATTTAAAGAAGACTGCAACCTTTCAGTCAGAATTACATCATTCTAACACTTGGAGTGAAGATTGCTTCATTTCGGCTGAAATTACATCACAAGGACTTTTGAATGAAGATTGTACATTTTCAGCCAGAATTACAACATTCTGACACTTATCAGCCTTCGGCTGGAATAACATCACTCGTACTTTTGAATGAAGACTACAACCTTTCAGTTGAAATTACACCATTCTAACACTTGGAGTAAAGACAACAACCTTTCGATCGTAAATACATCACTCCGACCTTTGAATGAAGACCACAACCTTTTGGCCGGAATTACATCATTCTGACACTTAGAGTGAAGATTGTAGCCATTCAGCCAGAATTACATCACTCGTAGTTTTGAATGAAGACTACAACCTTTCAGTTGGAATTACATCATTCTGATACTTAGAGTGAAGACTACAACCTTTCGGTCGAAATTACATCACTCCGACGTTTGAATGAAGACCGCAACCTTCTGAATAAAGATTGCAACCTTTTGACTGGAATTAGATCATTCTGACACTTCGAGTGAAGACTACAACCTTTCTGCCTGAATTAAATCACTCAGACATTTAAAGAAGACTGCAACCTTTCAGTCAGAATTACATCATTCTAACACTTGGAGTGAAGATTGCATCATTCGGCTGAAATTACATCACTCGGACTTTTGAATGAAGAGTGTACTTTTTCACCCAGAATTACAACATTCTGACACTTATCAGCCTTCGGCTGGAATAACATCACTCGTACTTTTGAATGAAGACTACAACCTTTCAGTTGAAATTACACCATTCTAACACTTGGAGTAAAGACAACAACCTTTCGATCGTAAATACATCACTCCGACCTTTGAATGAAGACCACAACCTTTTGGCCGGAATTACATCATTCTGACACTTAGAGTAAAGATTGTAGCCATTCAGCCAGAATTACATCACTCGTAGTTTTGAATGAAGACTACAACCTTTCAGTTGGAATTACACCAATCTGACACTTATAGTGAAGACTATAACGTTTCGGCAGTAATTACATCACTCCGACGTTTGAATGAAGACCGCAACCTGCTGAATAATGATTGCAACATTTCGACTGGAATTAGATATTCTGACGAAGTGAAGACTACAATCTTTCTGCCAGAATTAAATCACTCAGACATTTAAAGAAGACTGCAACCTTTGAGTCAGAATTACATCATTCTAACACTTGGAGTGAAGATTGCATCATTTCGGCTGAAATTACATCACTCGGACTTTTGAATGAAGATTGTACTTTTTCAGCCAGAATTATGTCATTCATACATCATTCTACTTTTCGGCTGGAATGATATCACTCGTACTTTTGAATGAAGACTACAACCTTTCAGTTGAAATTACACCATTCTAACACTTGGAGTAAAGACAACAACCTTTCGATCGTAATTACATCACTCAGACCTTTGAATGAAGACCATAACCTTATGGCTGAAATTACATCATTCTGACACCTGGAATGAAGATTGTAGCCTTTCATCCAGAATTACATCACTCGTAGTTTTGAATGAAGACTACAACCTTTCTGCCAGAATTAAATCACTCCGATATTTAAAGAAGACGCAACCTTTCGGTCGAATTACATCATTCTAACACTTGGAGTGAAGATTGCATCATTTCGGTGAAATTACATCACTCGGACTTTTGAATGAAGATCGTACTTTTTCAACCAATTAATTACGTCATTCGATATTTATCACCTTTCGGCTACGGAATGATATCACTCGTACTTTTGAATGAAGACTACAACCTTTCGGTTGAAATTACACCATTCTAACACTTAGAGTAAAGACTACAACCTTTCGATCGTAATTACATCACTCAGACCTTTGAATGAAGACCATAACCTTTTGGCCGGAATTACATCATTCTGACACTTGGAGTGAAGATTGTAGCCTTTCATCCAGAATTATATCACTCGTAGTTTTGAATGAAGACTACAACCTTTCGGTTGGAATTACATCATTCGACACTTGGAGTGAAGACTACAACCTTTCGGTCGAAATTACATCACTCCGACGTTTGAATGAAGACCGCAACCTTCGAATAAAGATTGCAACCTTTCGATCCGGAATTAGATCATTCGACACTTCGAGTGAAGACTACAACCTTTCTCGCACCGAATTAAATCACTCGACATTTAAAGAAGATCGCAACCTTTGAGTCGAATTATATCATTCTAACACTTGGAGTGAAGATTGCATCATTTCGGCTGAAATTACATCACTCGGACTTTTGAATGAAGATTGTACTTTTTCAGCCAGAATTACAACATTCTGACATTTATCAGCCTTTGGCTGGAATAACATCACTCGTACTTTTGAATGAAGACTACAACCTTTCAGTTGAAATTACACCATTCTAACACTTGGAGTAAAGACAACAACCTTTCGCTCGTAAATACATCACTCCGACCTTTGAATGAAGACCACAACCTTTTGGCCGGAATTACATCATTCTGACACTTAGAGTGAAGATTGTAGCCATTCAGCCAGAATTACATCACTCGTAGTTTTGAATGAAGACTACAACCTTTCAGTTGGAATTACACCAATCTGACACTTGGAGTAAAGACAACAACCTTTCGATCGTAAATACATCACTCCAACCTTTAAATGAAGACCACAACCTTTTGGCCGAAATTACATCATTCTGACACTTAGAGTGAAGATTGTAGCCATTCAACCAGAATTACATCACTTGTAGTTTTGAATGAAGACTACAACCTTTCAGTTGGAATTACACCAATCTGACACTTATAGTGAAGACGATAACGTTTCGGCAGTAATTACATCACTCTGACGTTTGAATGAAGACCGCAACCTGCTGAATAATGATTGCAACATTTCGACTGGAATTAGATATTCTGACGAAGTGAAGACTACAATCTTTCAGCCAGAATTAAATCACTCAGACATTTAAAGAAGACTGCATCCTTTGAGTCAGAATTACATCATTCTAACACTTGGAGTGAAGATTGCATCATTTCGGCTGAAATTACATCACTCGGACTTTTGAATGAAGATTGTACTTTTTCAAATTAATTACGTCATTCATACATCATTCTACTTTTCTACTGGAATGATATCACTCGTACTTTTGAATGAAGACTACAACCTTTCGGTTGAAATTACACCATTCTAACACTTGGAGTAAAGACAACAACCTTTCGATCGTAATTACATCACTCGACCTTTGAATGAAGACCATAACCTTATGGCTGAAATTACATTATTCGACACACTGGAATGAAGATTGTAGCCTTTTATCCGAATTACATCACTCGTAGTTTTGAATGAAGACTACAACCTTTCGCCGAATTAAATCACTCGAGATATTTAAAGAAGACTCGCAACCTTTCGGTCGAATTACATCATTCTAACACTTGGAGTGAAGATTGCATCATTTCGGTGAAATTACATCACTCGGACTTTTGAATGAAGATCGTACTTTTTCAGACGAATTACGTCATTCGATATTTATTAGCCTTTCGGGCCGGAATGATATCACTCGTACTTTTGAATGAAGACTACAACCTTTCGCTTGAAATTACACCATTCTAACACTTAGAGTAAAGACTACAACCTTTCGATCGTAATTACATCACTCGACCTTTGAATGAAGACCATAACCTTTTGGCGGAATTACATCATTCGACACTTGGAGTGAAGATTGTAGCCTTTCATCCGAGAATTACATCACTCGTAGTTTTGAATGAAGACTACAACCTTTCGGTTGGGATTACATCATTCTGACACTTGGAGTGAAGACTACAACCTTTCGGTCGAAATTACATCACTCCGAAGTTTGAATGAAGACCGCAACCTTCTGAATAAAGATTGCAACCTTTCGACTGGAATTAGATCATTCTGACACTTCGAGTGAAGACTACAACCTTTCTCGCCCGAATTAAATCACTCAGACATTTAAAGAAGACTGCAACCTTTGAGTCAGAATTATATCATTCTAACACTTGGAGTGAAGATTGCATCATTTCGGCTGAAATTACATCACTCGGACTTTTGAATGAAGATTGTACTTTTTCAGCCAGAATTACAACATTCGACACTTATCGACCTTTGGTGGAATAACATCACTCGTACTTTTGAATGAAGACTACAACCTTTCGCTTGAAATTACACCATTCTAACACTTGGAGTAAAGACAACAACCTTTCGATCGTAAATACATCACTCCGACCTTTGAATGAAGACCACAACCTTTTGGCCGGAATTACATCATTCTGACACTTAGAGTGAAGATTGTAGCCATTCAGCCAGAATTACATCACTCGTAGTTTTGAATGAAGACTACAACCTTTCAGTTGGAATTACACCAATCTGACACTTGGAGTAAAGACAACAACCTTTCGATCGTAAATACATCACTCCAACCTTTGAATGAAGACCACAACCTTTTGGCCGAAATTACATCATTCTGACACTTAGAGTGAAGATTGTAGCCATTCAGCCAGAATTACATCACTTGTAGTTTTGAATGAAGACTACAACCTTTCAGTTGGAATTACACCAATCTGACACTTATAGTGAAGACGATAACGTTTCGGCAGTAATTACATCACTCCGACGTTTGAATGAAGACCGCAACCTGCTGAATAATGATTGCAACATTTCGACTGGAATTAGATATTCTGACGAAGTGAAGACCACAATCTTTCTGCCAGAATTAAATCACTCAGACATTTAAAGAAGACTGCAACCTTTGAGTCAGAATTACATCATTCTAACACTTGGAGTGAAGATTGCATCATTTCGGCTGAAAATACATCACTCGGACTTTTGAATGAAGATTGTACTTTTTCAGCCAGAATTACGTCATTCATACATCATTCTACTTTTCGGCTGGAATGATATCACTCGTACTTTTGAATGAAGACTACAACCTTTCAGTTGAAATTACACCATTCTAACACTTGGAGTAAAGACAACAACCTTTCGATCGTAAATACATCACTCAGACCTTTGAATGAAGACCATAACCTTATGGCTGAAATTACATCATTCTGACACCTGGAATGAAGATTGTAGCCTTTCATCCAGAATTACATCACTCGTAGTTTTGAATGAAGACTACAACCTTTCTGCCAGAATTAAATCACTCAGATATTTAAAGAAGACTGCAACCTTTCAGTCAGAATTACATTATTCTAACACTTGGAGTGAAGATTGCATCATTTCGGCTGAAATTACATCACTCGGACTTTTGAATGAAGACTGTACTTTTTCAGCCAGAATTACGTCATTCTGATATTTATCAGCCTTTCGGCTGGAATGATATCACTCGTACTTTTGAATGAAGACTACAACCTTTCAGTTGAAATTACACCATTCTAACACTTAGAGTAAAGACTACAACCTTTCGATCGTAATTACATCACTCAGACCTTTGAATGAAGACCATAACCTTTTGGCCGGAATTACATCATTCTGACACTTGGAGTGAAGATTGTAGCCTTTCATCCAGAATTACATCACTCGTAGTTTTGAATGAAGACTACAACCTTTCAGTTGGAATTACATCATTCTGACACTTGGAGTGAAGACTACAACCTTTCGGTCGAAATTACATCACTCCGACGTTTGAATGAAGACCGCAACCTTCTGAATAAAGATTGCAACCTTTCGACTGGAATTAGATCATTCTGACACTTCGAGTGAAGACTACAACCTTTCTTCCTGAATTAAATCACTCAGACATTTAAAGAAGACTGCAACCTTTGAGTCAGAATTATATCATTCTAACACTTGGAGTGAAGATTGCATCATTTCGGCTGAAATTACATCACTCGGACTTTTGAATGAAGATTGTACTTTTTCAGCCAGAATTACAACATTCTGACACTTATCAGCCTTTGGCTGGAATAACATCACTCGTACTTTTGAATGAAGACTACAACCTTTCAGTTGAAATTACACCATTCTAACACTTAGAGTAAAGACAACAACCTTTCGCTCGTAAATACATCACTCCGACCTTTGAATGAAGACCACAACCTTTTGGCCGGAATTACATCATTCTGACACTTAGAGTGAAGATTGTAGCCATTCAGCCAGAATTACATCACTCGTAGTTTTGAATGAAGACTACAACCTTTCAGTTGGAATTACACCAATCTGACACTTGGAGTAAAGACAACAACCTTTCGATCGTAAATACATCACTCCAACCTTTGAATGAAGACCACAACCTTTTGGCCGAAATTACATCATTCTGACACTTAGAGTGAAGATTGTAGCCATTCAGCCAGAATTACATCACTTGTAGTTTTGAATGAAGACTACAACCTTTCAGTTGGAATTACACCAATCTGACACTTATAGTGAAGACTATAACGTTTCGGCAGTAATTACATCACTCCGACGTTTGAATGAAGACCGCAACCTGCTGAATAATGATTGCAACATTTCGACTGGAATTAGATATTCTGACGAAGTGAAGACTACAATCTTTCTGCCAGAATTAAATCACTCAGACATTTAAAGAAGACTGCAACCTTTGAGTCAGAATTACATCATTCTAACACTTGGAGTGAAGATTGCATCATTTCGGCTGAAATTACATCACTCGGACTTTTGAATGAAGATTGTACTTTTTCACCGAAATTACGTCATTCATACATCATTCTACTTTTCGGCCGGAATGATATCACTCGTACTTTTGAATGAAGACTACAACCTTTCGGTTGAAATTACACCATTCTAACACTTGGAGTAAAGACAACAACCTTTCGATCGTAATTACATCACTCGTACCTTTGAATGAAGACCATAACCTTATGGCTGAAATTACATCATTCGACACCGGAATGAAGATTGTAGCCTTTCATCCAGAATTACATCACTCGTAGTTTTGAATGAAGACTACAACCTTTCGCGAAATTAAATCACTCGGATATTTAAAGAAGATCGCAACCTTTCGGTCGAATTACATCATTCTAACACTTGGAGTGAAGATTGCATCATTTCGGCTGAAATTACATCACTCGGACTTTTGAATGAAGACGTACTTTTTCAAATTTTGAATTACGTCATTCGATATTTATCACCTTTCGGTGGAATGATATCACTCGTACTTTTGAATGAAGACTACAACCTTTCGGTTGAAATTACACCATTCTAACACTTGGAGTAAAGACAACAACCTTTCGATCGTAATTACATCACTCGGACCTTTGAATGAAGACCATAACCTTATGGCTGAAATTACATCATTCGACACACTGGAATGAAGATTGTAGCCTTTCATCCGAAATTACATCACTCGTAGTTTTGAATGAAGACTACAACCTTTCTGCCAGAATTAAATCACTCAGATATTTAAAGAAGACTGCAACCTTTCAGTCAGAATTACATCATTCTAACACTTGGAGTGAAGATTGCATCATTTCGGCTGAAATTACATCACTCGGACTTTTGAATGAAGACGTACTTTTTCAAATTTTCCAATTACGTCATTCGATATTTATCACCTTTCGGTGGAATGATATCACTCGTACTTTTGAATGAAGACTACAACCTTTCAGTTGAAATTACACCATTCTAACACTTAGAGTAAAGACTACAACCTTTCGATCGTAATTACATCACTCAGACCTTTGAATGAAGACCATAACCTTTTGGCCGGAATTACATCATTCTGACACTTGGAGTGAAGATTGTAGCCTTTCATCCAGAATTACATCACTCGTAGTTTTGAATGAAGACTACAACCTTTCAGTTGGAATTACATCATTCTGACACTTGGAGTGAAGACTACAACCTTTCGGTCGAAATTACATCACTCCGACGTTTGAATGAAGACCGCAACCTTCTGAATAAAGATTGCAACCTTTCGACTGGAATTAGATCATTCTGACACTTCGAGTGAAGACTACAACCTTTCTTCCTGAATTAAATCACTCAGACATTTAAAGAAGACTGCAACCTTTGAGTCAGAATTATATCATTCTAACACTTGGAGTGAAGATTGCATCATTTCGGCTGAAATTACATCACTCGGACTTTTGAATGAAGATTGTACTTTTTCAGCCAGAATTACAACATTCTGACACTTATCAGCCTTTGGCTGGAATAACATCACTCGTACTTTTGAATGAAGACTACAACCTTTCAGTTGAAATTACACCATTCTAACACTTGGAGTAAAGAAAACAACCTTTCGCTCGTAAATATATCACTCCGACCTTTGAATGAAGACCACAACCTTTTGGCCGGAATTACATCATTCTGACACTTAGAGTGAAGATTGTAGCCATTCAGCCAGAATTACATCACTCGTAGTTTTGAATGAAGACTACAACCTTTCAGTTGGAATTACACCAATCTGACACTTGGAGTAAAGACAACAACCTTTCGATCGTAAATACATCACTCCAACCTTTGAATGAAGACCACAACCTTTTGGCCGAAATTACATCATTCGACACTTAGAGTGAAGATTGTAGCCATTCAAATTTAATTACATCACTTGTAGTTTTGAATGAAGACTACAACCTTTCGGTTGGAATTACACCAATCGACACTTATAGTGAAGACGATAACGTTTCGGCGATAATTACATCACTCCGACGTTTGAATGAAGACCGCAACTCCTCGAATAATGATTGCAACATTTCGACTGGAAATAGATATTCTGACGAAGTGAAGACTACAATCTTTCTGCCAGAATTAAATCACTCAGACATTTAAAGAAGACTGCAACCTATGAGTCAGAATTACATCATTCTAACACTTGGAGTGAAGATTGCATCATTTCGGCTGAAATTACATCACTCGGACTTTTGAATGAAGATTGTACTTTTTCAGCCAGAATTACGTCATTCATACATCATTCTACTTTTCGGGTTGGAATGATATCACTCGTACTTTTGAATGAAGACTACAACCTTTCGGTTGAAATTACACCATTCTAACACTTGGAGTAAAGACAACAACCTTTCGATCGTAATTACATCACTCGTACCTTTGAATGAAGACCATAACCTTATGGCTGAAATTACATCATTCTGACACCTGGAATGAAGATTGTAGCCTTTCATCCAGAATTACATCACTCGTAGTTTTGAATGAAGACTACAACCTTTCTGCCAGAATTAAATCACTCAGATATTTAAAGAAGACTGCAACCTTTCGATTAATTACATCATTCTAACACTTGGAGTGAAGATTGCATCATTTCGGCTGAAATTACATCACTCGGACTTTTGAATGAAGATCCGTACTTTTTCAAATTTTAATTACGTCATTCGATATTTATCGACCTTTCGGTGGAATGATATCACTCGTACTTTTGAATGAAGACTACAACCTTTTAGTTGAAATTACACCATTCTAACACTTAGAGTAAAGACTACAACCTTTCGATCGTAATTACATCACTCAGACCTTTGAATGAAGACCATAACCTTTTGGCCGGAATTACATCATTCTGACACTTGGAGTGAAGATTGTAGCCTTTCATCCAGAATTACATCACTCGTAGTTTTGAATGAAGACTACAACCTTTCAGTTGGAATTACATCATTCTGACACTTGGAGTGAAGACTACAACCTTTCGGTCGAAATTACATCACTCCGAAGTTTGAATGAAGACCGCAACCTTCTGAATAAAGATTGCAACCTTTCGACTGGAATTAGATCATTCTGACACTTCGAGTGAAGACTACAACCTTTCTGCCTGAATTAAATCACTTAGACATTTAAAGAAGACTGCAACCTTTGAGTCAGAATTATATCATTCTAACACTTGGAGTGAAGATTGCATCATTTCGGCTGAAATTACATCACTCGGACTTTTGAATGAAGATTGTACTTTTTCAGCCAGAATTACGTCATTCATACATCATTCTACTTTTCGGCTGGAATAACATCACTCGTACTTTTGAATGAAGACTACAACCTTTCAGTTGAAATTACACCATTCTAACACTTGGAGTAAAGACAACAACCTTTCGATCGTAAATACATCACTCCGACCTTTGAATGAAGACCACAACCTTTTGGCCGGAATTACATCATTCTGACACTTAGAGTGAAGATTGTAGCCATTCAGCCAGAATTACATCACTCGTAGTTTTGAATGAAGACTACAACCTTTCAGTTGGAATAACACCAATCTGACACTTGGAGTAAAGACAACAACCTTTCGATCGTAAATACATCACTCCAACCTTTGAATGAAGACCACAACCTTTTGGCCGAAATTACATCATTCTGACACTTAGAGTGAAGATTGTAGCCATTCAGCCAGAATTACATCATTGTAGTTTTGAATGAAGACTACAACCTTTCAGTTGGAATTACACCAATCTGACACTTATAGTGAAGACTATAACGTTTCGGCAGGAATTACATCACTCCGACGTTTGAATGAAGACCGCAACCTGCTGAATAATGATTGCAACATTTCGATTGGAATTAGATATTCTGACGAAGTGAAGACTACAACCTTTCTGCCAGAATTAAATCACTCACATATTTAAGGAAGACTGCAACCTTTCAGTCAGAATTACATCATTATAACACTTGGAGTGAAGATTGCATCATTTTGGCTGAAATTACATCACTCGGACTTTTGAATGAAGATTGTACTTTTTCAGCCAGAATTACAACATTCTGACACTTATCAGCCTTTGGCTGGAATAACATCACTCGTACTTTTAAATGAAGACTACAACCTTTCAGTTGAAATTACACCATTCTAACACTTAGAGTAAAGACAACAACCTTTCGATCGTAATTACATCACTCAGACCTTTGAATGAAGACCATAACCTTTTGGCCGGAATTACATCATTCTGACACTTGGAGTGAAGATTGTAGCCTTTCATCCAGAATTACATCACTCGTAGTTTTGAATGAAGACTACAACCTTTCAGTTGAAATTACATCATTCTGACACTTGGAGTGAAGACTACAACCTTTCGGTCGAAATTACATCACTCCGACGTTTGAATGAAGACCGCAACCTTCTGAATAAAGATTGCAACCTTTCGACTGGAATTAGATCATTCTGAACTTCGAGTGAAGACTACAACCTTTCTGCCTGAATTAAATCACTCAGACTTTTAAAGAAGACTGCAACCTTTGAGTCAGAATTACATCATTCTAACACTTGGAGTGAAGGTTGCATCATTTCGGCTGAAATTACATCACTCGGAATTTTGAATGAAGATTGTACTTTTTCAGCCAGAATTACGTCATTCTGACATTTATCATCCTTTCGGCTGGAATGATATCACTCGTACTTTTGAATGAAGACTACAACCTTTCAGTTGAAATTACACCATTCTAACACTTGGAGTAAAGACAACAACCTTTCGATCGTAATTACATCACTTAGACCTTTGAATGAAGACCATAACCTTTTGGCTGAAATTACATCATTCTGACACCTGGAGTGAAGATTGTAGCCTTTCATCCAGAATTACATCACTCGTAGTTTTGAATGAAGACTACAACCTTTCAGTTGGAATTACATCATTCTGACACTTGGAGTGAAGACTACAACCTTTCGATCGGAATTACATCACTCCGACGTTTGAATGAAGACCGCAACCTTTTGAATAAAGATTGCAATCTTTCAACTGGATTTAGATCATTTTGACACTTCGAGTGAAGACTACAACCTTTCTGCCTTCTGACACTTATCAGCCTTTCGGTTGGAATAACATCACCCGTACTTTTGAATGAAGACTACAACCTTTCAGTTGAAATTACACCATTCTAACACTTAGAGTAAAGACAACAACCTTTCGATCGTAATTACATCACTCGGACCTTTGAATGAAGACCACAACCTTTTGGCCGGAATTACATCATTCTGACACTTGGAGTGAAGATTGTAGCCTTTCATCCAGAATTACGTCACTCATAGTTTTGAATGTAGGTTATAACCTTTCAGTTAGAATTGCATCATTCTGACACTTGGAGTGAAGACTACAACCTTTCCGCCGGAATTAAATCACTCCGACCTTTGAATGAAAACCGCAACCTTTTGAATAAAGATTGTAACCTTTCGGCTGGAATTAGATCATTCTGACACATCGAGTGAAGACTTCAACCTTTCTGCCAGAATTAAATCACTCAGACATTTAAAGAAGACTGCACCCTTTCAATCAGAATTACATCATTCTAACACTTGGAGAGAGGATTGGATCATTTCGGCTAAAATTACATCACTAGAACTTTTGAATGAAGATTGTACTTTTTTAGCCAGAATTACAACATTCTGACACTTAACAGCCTTTGGCTGGAATAACATCACTCGTACTTTTGAATGAAGACTACAACCTTTCAGTTGAAATTACACCATTCTAACACTTGGAGTAAAGACAACAACCTTTCGATCGTAAATACATCACTCCGACCTTTGAATGAAGACCACAACCTTTTGGCCGGAATTACATCATTCTGACACTTAGAGTGAAGATTGTAGCCATTCAGCCAGAATTACATCACTCGTAGTTTTGAATGAAGACTACAACCTTTCAGTTGGAATTACATCATTCTGACACTTGGAGTGAAGACTACAACCTTTCTGCCGGAATTAAATCACTCCGACCTTTGAATGAAAACCGCAACCTTTTGAATAAAGATTGTAACCTTTCGGCTGGAATTAGATCATTCTGACACATCGAGTGAAGACTTCCACCTTTCTGCCAGAATTAAATCACTCAGACATTTAAAGAAGACTGCACCCTTTCAGTCAGAATTACATCATTCTAACACTTGGAGTGAAGATTGTATCATTTCGGCTGAAATTACATCACTCGGACTTTTGAATGAAGACTGTACTTTTTTATCTAGAATTACGTCATTCTGACATTTATCGGCCTTTCGGCTGGAATGATATCACTCGTACTTTTGAATGAAGACTACAACCTTTCAGTTGAAATTACACCATTCTAACACTTAGAGTAAAGACAACAACTTTTCGATCGTAATTACATCACTCAGACCTTTGAATGAAGACCATAACCTTTTGGCCGGAATTACATCATTCTGACACTTGGAGTGAAGATTGTAGCCTTTCATCCAGAAGTACATCACTCGTAGTTTTGAATGAAGACTACAACCTTTCAGTTGGAATTAAATCATTCTTACACTTGGAGTGAAGACTACAACCTTTCGGTCGAAATTACATCACTCCGACGTTTGAATGAAGACCGCAACCTTCTGAATAAAGATTGCAACCTTTCGACTGGAATTAGATCATTCTGACACTTTGAGTGAAGACTACAACCTTTCTTCCTGAATTAAATCACTCAGACATTTAAAGAAGACTGCAACCTTTGAGTCAGAATTACATCATTCTAACACTTGGAGTGAAGATTGCATCATTTCGGCTGAAATTACATCACTCAGACTTTTGAATGAAGATTGTACTTTTTCAGCCAGAATTACATCATTCTGACATTTATCTGCTTTTCGGTGAATGATATCACTCGTACTTTTGAATGAAGACTACAACCTTTCAGTTGAAATTACACCATTCTAACACTTGGAGTAAAGACAACAACCTTTCGATCGTAATTACATCACTCAGACCATTGAATGAAGACCATAACCTTTTGGCTGAAATTACATCATTCTGAAACCTGGAATGAAGATTGTAGCCTTTCATCCAGAATTACATCACTCGTAGTTTTGAATGAAGACTACAACCTTTCTGCCAGAATTAAATCACTCAGATATTTAAAGAACACTGCGCAACCTTTCGAAATCGAATTACATCATTCTAACACTTGGAGTGAAGATTGCATCATTTCGGCTGAAATTACATCACTCGGACTTTTGAATGAAGACTGTACTTTTTCAGCCAGAATTACGTCATTCTGACATTTATCAGCGTTTCGGCTGGAATGATATCACTCGTACTTTTGAATGAAGACTACAACCTTTCAGTTGAAATTACACCATTCTAACACTTAGAGTAAAGACAACAACCTTTCGATCGTAATTACATCACTCAGACCTTTGAATGAAGACCATAACCTTTTGTCCGGAATTACATCATTCTGACACTTGGAGTGAAGATTGTAGCCTTTCATCCTGAATTACATCACTCGTAGTTTTGAATGAAGACTACAACCTTTCAGTTGGAATTACATCATTCTGACACTTGGAGTGAAGACTACAACCTTTCGGTCGAAATTACATCACTCCGACGTTTGAATGAAGACCGCAACCTTCTGAATAAAGATTGCAACCTTTCGACTGGAATTAGATCATTCTGACACTTCGAGTGAAGACTACAACCTTTCTGCCCGAATTAAATCACTCAGACATTTAAAGAAGACTGCAACCTTTGAGTCAGAATTACATCATTCTAACACTTGGAGTGAAGGTTGCATCATTTCTGCTGAAATTACATCACTCGGAATTTTGAATGAAGATTGTACTTTTTCAGCCAGAATTACGTCATTCTGACACTTATCAGCCTTTCGGTTGGAATAACATCACTCGTACTTTTGAATGAAGACTACAACCTTTCAGTTGAAATTACACCATTCTAACACTTGGAGTAAAGACAACAACCTTTCGATCGTAATTACATCACTTAGACCTTTGAATGAAGACCATAACCTTTTGGCTGAAATTACATCATTCTGACACCTGGAGTGAAGATTGTAGCCTTTCATCCAGAATTACATCACTCGTAGTTTTGAATGAAGACTACAACCTTTCAGTTGGAATTACATCTTTCTGACACTTGGAGTGAAGACTACAACCTTTCGATCGAAATTACATCACTCCGACGTTTGAATGAAGACCGCAACCTTCTGAATAAAGATTGCAACCTTTCGACTGGAATTAGATCATTCTGACACTTCGAGTGAAGACTACAACCTTTCTGCCCGAATTAAATCACTCAGATATTTAAAGAAGACTGCAACCTTTCAGTCAGAATTACATCATTCTAACACTTGGAGTGAAGATTGCATCATTTCGGCTGAAATTACATCACTCGGACTTTTGAATGAAGACTGTACTTTTTCAACCAGAATTACGTCATTCTGACATTTATCAGCGTTTCGGCTGGAATGATATCACTCGTACTTTTGAATGAAGACTATAACCTTTCAGTTGAAATTACACCATTCTAACACTTAGAGTAAAGACAACAACTTTTCGATCGTAATTACATCACTCAGACCTTTGAATGAAGACCATAACCTTTTGGCCGGAATTACATCATTCTGACACTTGAAGTGAGGATTGTAGCCTTTCATCCAGAAGTACATCACTCGTAGTTTTGAATTAAGACTACAACCTTTCAGTCGGAATTACATCATTCTGACACTTGGAGTGAAGACTACAACCCTTCGGTCGAAATTACATCACTCCGACGTTTGAATGAAGACCGCAACCTTCTGAATAAAGATTGCAACCTTTCGACTGGAATTAGATCTTTCTGACACTTTGAGTGAAGACTACAACCTTTCTGCCTGAATTAAATCACTCAGACATTTAAAGAAGACTGCAACCTTTGAGTCAGAATTACATCATTCTAACACTTGGAGTGAAGATTGCATCATTTCGGCTAAAATTACATCACTCGGACTTTTGAATGAAGATTGTACTTTTTCACCGAATTACATCATTCGACATTTATCCGCTTTTCTACTGAATGATATCACTCGTACTTTTGAATGAAGACTACAACCTTTCAGGTTGAAATTACACCATTCTAACACTTGGAGTAAAGACAACAACCTTTCGATCGTAATTACATCACTCGACCTTTGAATGAAGACCATAACCTTTTGGCTGAAATTACATCATTCCGAAACCTGGAATGAAGATTGTAGCCTTTCATCCAGAATTACATCACTCGTAGTTTTGAATGAAGACTACAATCTTTCTGCCAGAATTAAATCACTCAGATATTTAAAGAAGACTGCAACCTTTCAGTCAGAATTACATCATTCTAACACTTGGAGTGAAGATTGCATCCTTTCGGCTGAAATTACATCACTCGGACTTTTGAATGAAGACTGTACTTTTTTATCCAGAATTACGTCATTCTGACATTTATCGGCCTTTCGGCTGGAATGATATCACTCGTACTTTTGAATGAAGACTATAACCTTTCAGTTGAAATTACACCATTCTAACACTTAGAGTAAAGACAACAACTTTTCGATCGTAATTACATCACTCAGACCTTTGAATGAAGACCATAACCTTTTGGCCGGAATTACATCATTCTGACACTTGGAGTGAAGATTGTAGCCTTTCATCCAGAAGTACATCACTCGTAGTTTTGAATGAAGACTACAACCTTTCGTTGGAATTACATCATTCGACACTTGGAGTGAAGACTACAACCCTTCGGTCAAAATTACATCACTCCGACGTTTGAATGAAGACCGCAACCTTCTGAATAAAGATTGCAACCTTTCGACTGGAATTAGATCATTCTGACACTTTGAGTGAAGACTACAACCTTTCTGCCTGAATTAAATCACTCAGACATTTAAAGAAGACTGCAACCTTTGAGTCAGAATTACATCATTCTAACACTTGGAGTGAAGATTGCATCATTTCGGCTGAAATTACATCACTCGGACTTTTGAATGAAGATTGTACTTTTTCACCGAATTACGTCATTCTGACATTTATCAGCTTTTCGGCTGGAATGATATCACTCGTACTTTTGAATGAAGACTACAACCTTTCAGTTGAAATTACACCATTCCAACACTTGGAGTAAAGACAACAACCTTTCGATCGTAATTACATCACTCAGACCTTTGAATGAAGACCATAACCTTTTGGCTGAAATTACATCATTCGACACCGGAATGAAGATTGTAGCCTTTCATCCGTAATTACATCACTCGTAGTTTTGAATGAAGACTACAACCTTTCTCGCCGAATTAAATCACTCGATATTTAAAGAAGATCGCAACCTTTCGGTCGAATTACATCATTCTAACACTTGGAGTGAAGATTGCATCATTTCGGCTGAAATTACATCACTCGGATTTTTGAATGAAGACCGTACTTTTTCGAATGAATTACGTCATTCGACATTTATCGGCGTTTACCGGAATGATATCACTCGTACTTTTGAATGAAGACTACAACCTTTCAGTTGAAATTACACCATTCTAACACTTAGAGTAAAGACAACAACCTTTCGATCGTAATTACATCACTCGTACCTTTGAATGAAGACCATAACCTTTTGGCCGAATTACATCATTCGACACTTGGAGTGAATATTGTAGCCTTTCATCCGTAATTACATCACTCGTAGTTTTGAATGAAGACTACAACCTTTCGATTGGAATTACATCATTCTGACACTTAGAGTGAAGACTACAACCTTTCGGTCGAAATTACATCACTCCGACGTTTGAATGAAGACCGCAACCTGCTGAATAATGATTGCAACATTTCGACTGGAATTAGATATTCTGACAAAGTGAAGACTACAATCTTTCTGCCAGAATTAAATCACTCAGATATTTAAAGAAGACTGCAACCTTTCAGTCAGAATTACATCATTCTAACACTTGGAGTGAAGATTGCATCATTTCGGCTGAAATTACATCACTCGGACTTTTGAATGAAGATTGTACTTTTTCAGCCAGAATTACAACATTCTGACACTTATCAGCCTTCGGCTGGAATAACATCACTCGTACTTTTGAATGAAGACTACAACCTTTCAGTTGAAATTACACCATTCTAACACTTTGAGTAAAGACAACAACCTTTCGATCGTAAATACATCACTCCGACCTTTGAATGAAGACCACAACCTTTTGGCGGAATTACATCATTCGTACACTTAGAGTGAAGATTGTAGCCATTCAAATTTAATTACATCACTCGTAGTTTTGAATGAAGACTACAACCTTTCAGTTGGAATTATATCATTCTAACACTTAGAGTGAAGACTACAACCTTTCGGTCGAAATTACATCACTCCGACGTTTGAATGAAGACCGCAACCTTCTGAATAAAGATTGCAACCTTTTGACTGGAATTAGATCATTCTGACACTTCGAGTGAAGACTACAACCTTTCTGCCTGAATTAAATCACTCAGACATTTAAAGAAGACTGCAACCTTTCAGTCAGAATTACATCATTCTAACACTTGGAGTGAAGATTGCATCATTTCGGCTGAAATTACATCACTCGGACTTTTGAATGAAGAGTGTACTTTTTCAGCCAGAATTACAACATTCTGACACTTATCAGCCTTCGGCTGGAATAACATCACTCATACTTTTGAATGAAGACTACAACCTTTCAGTTGAAATTACACCATTCTAACACTTGGAGTAAAGACAACAACCTTTCGATCGTAAATACATCACTCCGACCTTTGAATGAAGACCACAACCTTTTGGCCGGAATTACATCATTCTGACACTTAGAGTGAAGATTGTAGCCATTCAGCCAGAATTACATCACTCGTAGTTTTGAATGAAGACTACAACCTTTCAGTTGGAATTACACCAATCTGACACTTATAGTGAAGACTATAACGTTTCGGAATTACATCACTCCGACGTTTGAATGAAGACTGCAACCTGCTGAATAATGATTGCAACATTTCGACTGGAATTAGATATTCTGACGAAGTGAAGACTACAATCTTTCTGCCAGAATTAAATCACTCAGATATTTAAAGAAGACTGCAACCTTTCAGTCAGAATTACATCATTCTAACACTTGGAGTAAAGATTGCATCATTTCGGCTGAAATTACATCACTCGGAATTTTGAATGAAGACTGTACTTTTTTATCCAGAATTACGTCATTCTGACATTTATCGGCCTTTCGGCTGGAATGATATCACTCGTACTTTTGAATGAAGACTATAACCTTTCAGTTGAAATTACACCATTCTAACACTTAGAGTAAAGACAACAACTTTTCGATCGTAATTACATCACTCAGACCTTTGAATGAAGACCATAACCTTTTGGCCGGAATTACATCATTCTGACACTTGGAGTGAAGATTGTAGCCTTTCATCCAGAAGTACATCACTCGTAGTTTTGAATGAAGACTACAACCTTTCAGTTGGAATTACATCATTCTGACACTTGGAGTGAAGACTACAACCCTTCGGTCAAAATTACATCACTCCGACGTTTGAATGAAGACCGCAACCTTCTGAATAAAGATTGCAACCTTTCGACTGGAATTAGATCATTCTGACACTTTGAGTGAAGACTACAACCTTTCTGCCTGAATTAAATCACTCAGACATTTAAAGAAGACTGCAACCTTTGAGTCAGAATTACATCATTCTAACACTTGGAGTGAAGATTGCATCATTTCGGCTGAAATTACATCACTCGGACTTTTGAATGAAGATTGTACTTTTTCACCCAGAATTACGTCATTCTGACATTTATCAGCTTTTCGGCTGGAATGATATCACTCGTACTTTTGAATGAAGACTACAACCTTTCAGTTGAAATTACACCATTCCAACACTTGGAGTAAAGACAACAACCTTTCGATCGTAATTACATCACTCAGACCTTTGAATGAAGACCATAACCTTTTGGCTGAAATTACATCATTCGACACCTGGAATGAAGATTGTAGCCTTTCATCCGTAATTACATCACTCGTAGTTTTGAATGAAGACTACAACCTTTCTGCCAGAATTAAATCACTCAGATATTTAAAGAAGACTGCAACCTTTCAGTCAGAATTACATCATTCTAACACTTGGAGTGAAGATTGCATCATTTCGGCTGAAATTACATCACTCGGATTTTTGAATGAAGACCGTACTTTTTCAAATTTTAATTACGTCATTCGACATTTATCGCCGTTTCGGTGGAATGATATCACTCGTACTTTTGAATGAAGACTATAACCTTTCAGCTTGAAATTACACCATTCTAACACTTAGAGTAAAGACAATAACTTTTCGATCGTAATTACATCACTCAGACCTTTGAATGAAGACCATAACCTTTTGGCCGGAATTACATCATTCTGACACTTGGAGTGAAGATTGTAGCCTTTCATCCAGAAGTACATCACTCGTAGTTTTGAATGAAGACTACCACCTTTCAGTTGGAATTACATCATTCTGACACTTGGAGTGAAGACTACAACCCTTCGGTCAAAATTACATCACTCCGACGTTTGAATGAAGACCGCAACCTTCTGAATAAAGATTGCAACCTTTCGACTGGAATTAGATCATTCTGACACTTTGAGTGAAGACTACAACCTTTCTGCCTGAATTAAATCACTCAGACATTTAAAGAAGACTGCAACCTTTGAGTCAGAATTACATCATTCTAACACTTGGAGTGAAGATTGCATCATTTCGGCTGAAATTACATCACTCGGACTTTTGAATGAAGATTGTACTTTTTCACCGTAATTACGTCATTCCGACATTTATCACTTTTCTACTGGAATGATATCACTCGTACTTTTGAATGAAGACTACAACCTTTCAAATGAAATTACACCATTCCAACACTTGGAGTAAAGACAACAACCTTTCGATCGTAATTACATCACTCGGACCTTTGAATGAAGACCATAACCTTTTGGCTGAAATTACATCATTCGACACTGGAATGAAGATTGTAGCCTTTCATCCAATTACATCACTCGTAGTTTTGAATGAAGACTACAACCTTTCTCGCGAGAATTAAATCACTCGAGATATTTAAAGAAGATCGCAACCTTTCAATGAATTACATCATTCTAACACTTGGAGTGAAGATTGCATCATTTCGGCTGAAATTACATCACTCGGATTTTTGAATGAAGACCGTACTTTTTCAAATTTTGAATTACGTCATTCGACATTTATCAAGCGTTTCGGCCGAATGATATCACTCGTACTTTTGAATGAAGACTATAACCTTTCAGTTGAAATTACACCCTTCTAACACTTAGAGTAAAGACAATAACTTTTCGATGGTAATTACATCACTCAGACCTTTGAATGAAGACCATAACCTTTTGGCCGGAATTACATCATTCTGACACTTGGAGTGAAGATTGTAGCCTTTCATCCAGAAGTACATCACTCGTAGTTTTGAATGAAGACTACAACCTTTCAGTTGGAATTACATCATTCTGACACTTGGAGGGAAGACAACAACCCTTCGGTCGAAATTACATCACTCCGACGTTTGAATGAAGACCGCAACCTTCTGAATAAAGATTGCAACCATTCGACTGGAATTAGATCATTCTGACACTTTGAGTGAAGACTACAACCTTTCTGCCTGAATTAAATCACTCAGACATTTAAAGAAGACTGCAACCTTTGAGTCAGAATTACATCATTCTAACACTTGGAGTGAAGATTGCATCATTTCGGCTGAAATTACATCACTCGGACTTTTGAATGAAGATTGTACTTTTTCAAATTTTTAATTACATCATTCTGACATTTATCTGCTTTTCGGCTGGAATGATATCACTCGTACTTTTGAATGAAGACTACAACCTTTCAGTTGAAATTACACCATTCTAACACTTGGAGTTAAGACAACAACCTTTCGATCGTAATTACATCACTCAGACCTTTGAATGAAGACCATAACCTTTTGGCTGAAATTACATCATTCTGAAACCTGGAATGAAGATTGTAGCCTTTCATCCAGAATTACATCACTCGTAGTTTTGAATGAAGACTACAACCTTTCTGCCAGAATTAAATCACTCAGATATTTAAAGAAGACTGCAACCTTTCAGTCAGAATTACATCATTCTAACACTTGGAGTGAAGATTGCATCATTTCGGCTGAAATTACATCACTCGGACTTTTGAATGAAGACTGTACTTTTTCAGCCAGAATTACGTCATTCTGACATTTATCAGCGTTTCGGCTGGAATGATATCACTCGTACTTTTGAATGAAGACTACAACCTTTCAGTTGAAATTACACCATTCTAACACTTGGAGTAAAGACAACAACCTTTCGATCGTAATTACATCACTCAGACCTTTGAATGAAGACCATAACCTTATGGATGAAATTACATCATTCTGACACCTGGAATGAAGATTGTAGCCTTTCATCCAAAATTACATCACTCGTAGTTTTGAATGAAGACTACAACCTTTCTGCCAGAATTAAATCACTCAGATATTTAAAGAAGACTGCAACCTTTCAGTCAGAATTACATCATTCTAACACTTGGAGTGAAGATTGCATCATTTCGGCTGAAATTACATCACTCGGACTTTTGAATGAAGACTGTACTTTTTCAGCCAGAATTACGTCATTCTGACATTTATCAGCCTTTCGGCTGGAATGATATCACTCGTACTTTTGAATGAAGACTACAACCTTTCAGTTGAAATTACACCATTCTAACACTTAGAGTAAAGACTACAACCTTTCGATCGTAATTACATCACTCAGACCTTCGAATGAAGACCATAACCTTTTGGCCGAATTACATCATTCTGACACTTGGAGTGAAGATTGTAGCCTTTCATCCAGAATTACATCACTCGTAGTTTTGAATGAAGACTACAACCTTTCAGTTGGAATTACATCATTCTGACACTTGGAGTGAAGACTACAACCTTTCGGTCGAAATTACATCACTCCGACGTTTGAATGAAGACCGCAACCTTCTGAATAAAGATTGCAACCTTTCGACTGGAATTAGATCATTCGACACTTCGAGTGAAGACTACAACCTTTACGCCGTAATTAAATCACTCGGACATTTAAAGAAGACTGCAACCTTTGAGTCAGAATTACATCATTCTAACACTTGGAGTGAAGGTTGCATCATTTCGGCTGAAATTACATCACTCGGACTTTTGAATGAAGACTGTACTTTTTCAGCCAGAATTACGTCATTCTGACATTTATCACCTTTCGGTGGAATGATATCACTCGTACTTTTGAATGAAGACTACAACCTTTCGATTGAAATTACACCATTCTAACACTTGGAGTAAAGACAACAACCTTTCGATCGTAATTACATCACTTAGACCTTTGAATGAAGACCATAACCTTTTGGCCGAAATCACATCATTCGACACTGGAGTGAAGATTGTAGCCTTTCATCCGTAATTACATCACTCGTAGTTTTGAATGAAGACTACAACCTTTCGATTGGAATTACATCATTCGACACTTGGAGTGAAGACTACAACCTTTCGATCGGAATTACATCACTCCGACGTTTGAATGAAGACCGCAACCTTTTGAATAAAGATTGCAATCTTTCAACTGGATTTAGATCATTTTGACACTTCGAGTGAAGACTACAACCTTTCTGCCTTCTGACACTTATCAGCCTTTCGGTTGGAATAACATCACTCGTACTTTTGAATGAAGACTACAACCTTTCAGTTGAAATTACACCATTCTAACACTTAGAGTAAAGACAACAACCTTTCGATCGTAATTACATCACTCGGACCTTTGAATGAAGACCACAACCTTTTGGCCGGAATTACATCATTCTGACACTTGGAGTGAAGATTGTAGCCTTTCATCCAGAATTACGTCACTCGTAGTTTTGAATGAAGGCTATAACCTTTCAGTTAGAATTGCATCATTCTGACACTTGGAGTGAAGACTACAACCTTTCTCGCCGGAATTAAATCACTCCGACCTTTGAATGAAAACCGCAACCTTTTGAATAAAGATTGTAACCTTTCGGTGGAATTAGATCATTCGACACATCGAGTGAAGACTTCAACCTTTCTCGCCGTAATTAAATCACTCGGACATTTAAAGAAGATCGCACCCTTTCGATCGAATTACATCATTCTAACACTTGGAGAGAGGATTGCATCATTTCGGCTAAAATTACATCACTAGAACTTTTGAATGAAGATTGTACTTTTTCAAATTTTAATTACAACATTCTCGACACTTATCACCTTTGGCGAGAATAACATCACTCGTACTTTTGAATGAAGACTACAACCTTTCAGCTTGAAATTACACCATTCTAACACTTGGAGTAAAGAAAACAACCTTTCGATCGTAAATACATCACTCCGACCTTTGAATGAAGACCACAACCTTTTGGCCGGAATTACATCATTCTGACACTTAGAGTGAAGATTGTAGCCATTCAGCCAATTAATTACATCACTCGTAGTTTTGAATGAAGACTACAACCTTTCAGTTGGAATTACATCATTCTGACACTTGGAGTGAAGACTACAACCTTTCTGCCGGAATTAAATCACTCCGACCTTTGAATGAAAACCGCAACCTTTTGAATAAAGATTGTAACCTTTCGGCTGGAATTAGATCATTCTGACACATCGAGTGAAGACTTCCACCTTTCTGCCAGAATTAAATCACTCAGACATTTAAAGAAGACTGCACCCTTTCAGTCAGAATTACATCATTCTAACACTTGGAGAGAGGATTGTATCATTTCGGCTAAAATTACATTAATAGAACTTTTGATTGAAGATTGTACTTTTTCAGCCAGAATTACAACATTCTGACTCTTATCAGCCTTTGGCTGGAATAACATCACTCGTACTTTTGAATGAAGACTACAACCTTTCAGTTGGAATTACATCATTCTGACACTTGGAGTGAAGACTACAACCTTTCGGTCGAAATTACATCACTCCGATGTTTGAATGAAGACCGCAACCTTCTGAATAAAGATTGCAACCATTCGACTGGAATTAGATCATTCTGACACTTCGAGTGAAGACTACAACCTTTCTGCCCGAATTAAATCACTCCGACATTTAAAGAAGACTGCAACCTTTGAGTCAGAATTACATCATTCTAACACTTGGAGTGAAGGTTGCATCATTTCTGTTGAAATTACATCACTCGGAATTTTGAATGAAGATTGTACTTTTTCAGCGAGAATTACGTCATTCTGACATTTATCACCTTTCTACTGGAATGATATCACTCGTACTTTTGAATGAAGACTACAACCTTTCGGTTGAAATTACACCATTCTAACACTTGGAGTAAAGACAACAACCTTTCGATCGTAATTACATCACTTAGACCTTTGAATGAAGACCATAACCTTTTGGCTGAAATTACATCATTCGACACACTCGGAGTGAAGATTGTAGCCTTTCATCCGAATACATCACTCGTAGTTTTGAATGAAGACTACAACCTTTCAGCTTGGAATTACATCTTTCGACACTTGGAGTGAAGACTACAACCTTTCGATCGGAATTACATCACTCCGACGTTTGAATGAAGACCGCAACCTTTTGAATAAAGATTGCAATCTTTCAACTCGGATTTAGATCATTTTGACACTTCGAGTGAAGACTACAACCTTTACGCCTTCCCGACACTTATCAGCCATTCGGTTGGAATAACATCACTCGTACTTTTGAATGAAGACTACAACCTTTCAGTTGAAATTACACCATTCTAACACTTGGAGTAAAGACAACAACCTTTCGATCGTAATTACATCACTTAGACCTTTGAATGAAGACCATAACCTTTTGGCTGAAATTACATCATTCTGACACCTGGAGTGAAGATTGTAGCCTTTCATCCAGAATTACATCACTCGTAGTTTTGAATGAAGACTACAACCTTTCAGTTGGAATTACATCTTTCTGACACTTGGAGTGAAGACTACAACCTTTCGATCGAAATTACATCACTCCGACGTTTGAATGAAGACCGCAACCTTCTGAATAAAGATTGCAACCTTTCGACTGGAATTAGATCATTCTGACACTTCGAGTGAAGACTACAACCTTTCTCGCTCGAATTAAATCACTCGACATTTAAAGAAGACTCGCAACCTTTGAGTCGAATTACATCATTCTAACACTTGGAGTGAAGATTGCATCATTTCGGTGAAATTACATCACTCGGACTTTTGAATGAAGATTGTACTTTTTCACCGTAATTACATCATTCGACATTTATCTCGCTTTTCGGCCGGAATGATATCACTCGTACTTTTGAATGAAGACTACAACCTTTCGCTTGAAATTACACCATTCTAACACTTGGAGTAAAGACAACAACCTTTCGATCGTAATTACATCACTCGTACCTTTGAATGAAGACCATAACCTTTTGGCTGAAATTACATCATTCGAAACCTGGAATGAAGATTGTAGCCTTTCATCCGAGAATTACATCACTCGTAGTTTTGAATGAAGACTACAACCTTTCTCGCGAATTAAATCACTCGAGATATTTAAAGAAGACTCGCAACCTTTCAAATCGAATTACATCATTCTAACACTTGGAGTGAAGATTGCATCATTTCGGCTGAAATTACATCACTCGGACTTTTGAATGAAGACCGTACTTTTTCAAATTTTAATTACGTCATTCGACATTTATCGCCGTTTCGGCCGAATGATATCACTCGTACTTTTGAATGAAGACTACAACCTTTCAGTTGAAATTACACCATTCTAACACTTAGAGTAAAGACAACAACCTTTCGATCGTAATTACATCACTCAGACCTTTGAATGAAGACCATAACCTTTTGGCCAGAATTACATCATTCTGACACTTGGAGTGAATATTGTAGCCTTTCATCCAGAATTACATCACTCGTAGTTTTGAATGAAGACTACAACCTTTCAGTTGGAATTACATCATTCTGACACTTAGAGTGAAGACTACAACCTTTCGGTCGAAATTACATCACTCCGACGTTTGAATGAAGACCGCAACCTGCTGAATAATGATTGCAACATTTCGACTGGAATTAGATATTCTGACAAAGTGAAGACTACAATCTTTCTGCCAGAATTAAATCACTCAGATATTTAAAGAAGACTGCAACCTTTCAGTCAGAATTACATCATTCTAACACTTGGAGTGAAGATTGCATCATTTCGGCTGAAATTACATCACTCGGACTTTTGAATGAAGATTGTACTTTTTCAAATTTAATTACAACATTCTCGACACTTATCACCTTCTACTGAATAACATCACTCGTACTTTTGAATGAAGACTACAACCTTTCAGTTGAAATTACACCATTCTAACACTTGGAGTAAAGACAACAACCTTTCGATCGTAAATACATCACTCCGACCTTTGAATGAAGACCACAACCTTTTGGCCGGAATTACATCATTCAGACACTTAGAGTGAAGATTGTAGCCATTCAGCCCGAATTACATCACTCGTAGTTTTGAATGAAGACTACAACCTTTCAGTTGGAATTATATCATTCTAACACTTAGAGTGAAGACTACAACCTTTCGGTCGAAATTACATCACTCCGACGTTTGAATGAAGACCGCAACCTTCTGAATAAAGATTGCAACCTTTTGACTGGAATTAGATCATTCTGACACTTCGAGTGAAGACTACAACCTTTCTGCCTGAATTAAATCACTCAGACATTTAAAGAAGACTGCAACCTTTCAGTCAGAATTACATCATTCTAACACTTGGAGTGAAGATTGCATCATTTCGGCTGAAATTACATCACTCGGACTTTTGAATGAAGAGTGTACTTTTTCACCCAGAATTACAACATTCTGACACTTATCAGCCTTCGGCTGGAATAACATCACTCATACTTTTGAATGAAGACTACAACCTTTCAGTTGAAATTACACCATTCTAACACTTGGAGTAAAGACAACAACCTTTCGATCGTAAATACATCACTCCGACCTTTGAATGAAGACCACAACCTTTTGGCCGAATTACATCATTCTCGACACTTAGAGTGAAGATTGTAGCCATTCAGCCAGAATTACATCACTCGTAGTTTTGAATGAAGACTACAACCTTTCAGTTGGAATTACATCAATCTGACACTTATAGTGAAGACTATAACGTTTCGGCAGTAATTACATCACTCCGACGTTTGAATGAAGACCGCAACCTGCTGAATAATGATTGCAACATTTCGACTGGAATTAGATATTCTGACGAAGTGAAGACTACAATCTTTCTGCCAGAATTAAATCACTCAGATATTTAAAGAAGACTGCAACCTTTCAGTCAGAATTACATCATTCTAACACTTGGAGTAAAGATTGCATCATTTCGGCTGAAATTACATCACTCGGACTTTTGAATGAAGACTGTACTTTTTTATCCAGAATTACGTCATTCTGACATTTATCGGCCTTTCGGCTGGAATGATATCACTCGTACTTTTGAATGAAGACTATAACCTTTCAGTTGAAATTACACCATTCTAACACTTAGAGTAAAGACAACAACTTTTCGATCGTAATTACATCACTCAGACCTTTGAATGAAGACCATAACCTTTTGGCCGGAATTACATCATTCGACACTTGGAGTGAAGATTGTAGCCTTTCATCCGTAAGTACATCACTCGTAGTTTTGAATGAAGACTACAACCTTTCAGCTTGGAATTACATCATTCGACACTTGGAGTGAAGACTACAACCCTTCGGTCAAAATTACATCACTCCGACGTTTGAATGAAGACCGCAACCTTCGAATAAAGATTGCAACCTTTCGACCGGAATTAGATCATTCGACACTTTGAGTGAAGACTACAACCTTTCTCGCCCGAATTAAATCACTCGTACATTTAAAGAAGACTCGCAACCTTTGAGTCGAATTACATCATTCTAACACTTGGAGTGAAGATTGCATCATTTCGGCTGAAATACATCACTCGGACTTTTGAATGAAGATTGTACTTTTTCAAATTTAATTACGTCATTCGACATTTATCGCCTTTTCTACTGGAATGATATCACTCGTACTTTTGAATGAAGACTACAACCTTTCGCTTGAAATTACACCATTCCAACACTTGGAGTAAAGACAACAACCTTTCGATCGTAATTACATCACTCAGACCTTTGAATGAAGACCATAACCTTTTGGCTGAAATTACATCATTCTGACACCTGGAATGAAGATTGTAGCCTTTCATCCAGAATTACATCACTCGTAGTTTTGAATGAAGACTACAACCTTTCTCGCCGAATTAAATCACTCGATATTTAAAGAAGACGCAACCTTTCAAATCGAATTACATCATTCTAACACTTGGAGTGAAGATTGCATCATTTCGGCTGAAATTACATCACTCGGATTTTTGAATGAAGACTGTACTTTTTCAGCCAGAATTACGTCATTCTGACATTTATCAGCGTTTCGGCTGGAATGATATCACTCGTACTTTTGAATGAAGACTATAACCTTTCAGTTGAAATTACACCATTCTAACACTTAGAGTAAAGACAATAACTTTTCGATGGTAATTACATCACTCAGACCTTTGAATGAAGACCATAACCTTTTGGCCGGAATTACATCATTCTGACACTTGGAGTGAAGATTGTAGCCTTTCATCCAGAAGTACATCACTCGTAGTTTTGAATGAAGACTACAACCTTTCAGTTGGAATTACATCATTCTGACACTTGGAGTGAAGACAACAACCCTTCGGTCGAAATTACATCACTCCGACGTTTGAATGAAGACCGCAACCTTCTGAATAAAGATTGCAACCATTCGACTGGAATTAGATCATTCTGACACTTTGAGTGAAGACTACAACCTTTCTCTCCCTGAATTAAATCACTCGACATTTAAAGAAGACCGCAACCTTTGAGTCGAATTACATCATTCTAACACTTGGAGTGAAGATTGCATCATTTCGGTGAAATTACATCACTCGGACTTTTGAATGAAGATTGTACTTTTTCGCCGAAATTACATCATTCGACATTTATCCGCTTTTCGGCCGGAATGATATCACTCGTACTTTTGAATGAAGACTACAACCTTTCAGGTTGAAATTACACCATTCTAACACTTGGAGTAAAGACAACAACCTTTCGATCGTAATTACATCACTCGTACCTTTGAATGAAGACCATAACCTTTTGGCTGAAATTACATCATTCGAAACTCGGAATGAAGATTGTAGCCTTTCATCCAATTACATCACTCGTAGTTTTGAATGAAGACTACAACCTTTCGCCGAATTAAATCACTCGATATTTAAAGAAGATCGCAACCTTTCGGTCGAGAATTACATCATTCTAACACTTGGAGTGAAGATTGCATCATTTCGGCTGAAATTACATCACTCGGACTTTTGAATGAAGACCGTACTTTTTCACCCGTAATTACGTCATTCGACATTTATCGCGTTTCTGGGAATGATATCACTCGTACTTTTGAATGAAGACTACAACCTTTCGGTTGAAATTACACCATTCTAACACTTGGAGTAAAGACAACAACCTTTCGATCGTAATTACATCACTCGTACCTTTGAATGAAGACCATAACCTTATGGATGAAATTACATCATTCGACACTGGAATGAAGATTGTAGCCTTTCATCCAAAATTACATCACTCGTAGTTTTGAATGAAGACTACAACCTTTCTCGCCGAATTAAATCACTCGATATTTAAAGAAGACTCGCAACCTTTCAAATCGAATTACATCATTCTAACACTTGGAGTGAAGATTGCATCATTTCGGCTGAAATTACATCACTCGGACTTTTGAATGAAGATTGTACTTTTTCAAATTTGAATTACGTCATTCTCGACATTTATCACCTTTCTACTGGAATGATATCACTCGTACTTTTGAATGAAGACTACAACCTTTCAGTTGAAATTACACCATTCTAACACTTAGAGTAAAGACTACAACCTTTCGATCGTAAATACATCACTCAGACCTTCGAATGAAGACCATAACCTTTTGGCCTGAATTACATCATTCTGACACTTGGAGTGAAGATTGTAGCCATTCATCCAGAATTACATCACTCGTAGTTTTGAATGAAGACTACAACCTTTCAGTTGGAATTACATCATTCTGACACTTGGAGTGAAGACTACAACCTTTCGGTCGAAATTACATCACTCCGACGTTTGAATGAAGACCGCAACCTTCTGAATAAAGATTGCAACCTTTCGACTGGAATTAGATCATTCTGACACTTCGAGTGAAGACTACAACCTTTCTGCCAGAATTAAATCACTCGACATTTAAAGAAGACTCGCAACCTTTGAGTCGAATTACATCATTCTAACACTTGGAGTGAAGGTTGCATCATTTCTACTGAAATTACATCACTCGAATTTTGAATGAAGATTGTACTTTTTCACCGAATTACGTCATTCTCGACATTTATCACCTTTACGGCGGAATGATATCACTCGTACTTTTGAATGAAGACTACAACCTTTCAGGTTGAAATTACACCATTCTAACACTTGGAGTAAAGACAACAACCTTTCGATCGTAATTACATCACTTAGACCTTTGAATGAAGACCATAACCTTTTGGCTGAAATTACATCATTCGACACACTGGAGTGAAGATTGTAGCCTTTCATCCAATTACATCACTCGTAGTTTTGAATGAAGACTACAACCTTTCAGCTTGGAATTACATCATTCTGACACTTGGAGTGAAGACTACAACCTTTCGATCGGAATTACATCACTCCGACGTTTGAATGAAGACCGCAACCTTTTGAATAAAGATTGCAATCTTTCAACTGGATTTAGATCATTTTGACACTTCGAGTGAAGACTACAACCTTTCTGCCTTCTGACACTTATCAGCCTTTCGGTTGGAATAACATCACTCGTACTTTTGAATGAAGACTACAACCTTTCAGTTGAAATTACACCATTCTAACACTTGGAGTAAAGACAACAACCTTTCGATCGTAAATACATCACTCGGACCTTTGAATGAAGACCACAACCTTTTGAATAAAGATTGTAACCTTTCGGCTGGAATTAGATCATTCTGACACATCGAGTGAAGACTTCCACCTTCTCGCCGAATTAAATCACTTAGACATTTAAAGAAGATCGCACCCTTTCAAATTTAATTACATCATTCTAACACTTGGAGAGAGGATTGCATCATTTCGGCTAAAATTACATCACTAGAACTTTTGAATGAAGATTGTACTTTTTCAAATTTAATTACAACATTCGACACTTATCGACCTTTGGTCGGAATAACAAAGACTCGCACTTTTGAATGAAGACTACAACCTTTCAGTTGAAATTACACCATTCTAACACTTGGAGTAAAGACAACAACCTTTCGATCGTAATTACATCACTCGGACCTTTGAATGAAGACCATAACCTTTTGGCCGGAATTACATCATTCGACACTTAGAGTGAAGATTGTAGCCATTCAGCCAGAATTACATCGCCGTAGTTTTGAATGAAGACTACAACCTTTCAGTTGGAATTACACCAATCTGACACTTATAGTGAAGACTATAACGTTTCGGGGAATTACATCACTCCGACGTTTGAATGAAGACCGCAACTCGCTTGAATAATGATTGCAACATTTCGATCGGAATTAGATATTCGACGAAGTGAAGACTACAACCTTTCTCGCCGAATTAAATCACTCAGATATTTAAAGAAGACTGCAACCTTTAAGTCAGAATTTCATCATTCTAACACTTGGAGTGAAGATTGCATCATTTCGGCTAAAATTACATCACTCGAACTTTTGAATGAAGACTGTACTTTTTCACCGATTAATTACGTCATTCGACATTTATCGACCTTTCGGTGGAATGATATCACTCGTACTTTTGAATGAAGACTACAACCTTTCAGCTTGAAATTACACCATTCTAACACTTAGAGTAAAGACAACAACCTTTCGATCGTAATTACATCACTCGACCTTTGAGTGAAGACCATAACCTTTTGGCTGGAATTACATCATTTTGATACTTGGAGTGAAGATTGTAGCCTTTCATCCAGAATTACATCACTCGTAGTTTTGAATGAAGACTACAACCTTTCAGTTGGAATTACATCATTCTGACACTTGGAGTGAAGACTACAACCTTTCGGTCGAAATTACATCACTCCGACGTTTGAATGAAGACCGCAACCTTCTGAATAAAGATTGCAACCTTTCGACTGGAATTAGATCATTCTGACACTTCGAGTGAAGACTACAACCTTTCTGCCAGAATTAAATCACTCAGACATTTAAAGAAGACTGCAACCTTTGAGTCAGAATTACATCATTCTAACACTTGGAGAGAGGATTGCTTCATTTCGGCTGAAATTACATCATTAGAACTTTTGAATGAAGATTTACTTTTTCAGCCAGAATTACAACATTCTGACACTTATCAGCCTTTCGGCTGGAATAATATCACTCGTACTTTTGAATGAAGACTACAACCTTTTAGTTGAAATTACACCATTCTAATACTTGGAGTAAAGACAACAACCTTTCGATCGTAAATACATCACTCCAACCTTTGAATGAAGACCACAACCTTTTGGCCGAAATTACATCATTCTGACACTTAGAGTGAAGATTGTAGCCATTCAGCCAGAATTACATCACTTGTAGTTTTGAATGAAGACTACAACCTTTCAGTTGGAATTACACCAATCTGACACTTATAGTGAAGACTATAACGTTTCGGCAGGAATTACATCACTCCGACGTTTGGATGAAGACCGCAACCTGCTGAATAATGATTGCAACATTTCGACTGGAATTAGATATTCTGACGAAGTGAAGACTACAACCTTTCTGCCAGAATTAAATCACTCAGATATTTAAAGAAGACTGCAACCTTTCAGTCGGAATTACATCATTATAACACTTGAGTGAAGATTGCATCATTTTGGCTGAAATTACATCACTCGGACTTTTGAATGAAGACTGTACTTTTTCAGCCAGAATTACAACATTCTGACACTTATCAGCCTTTGGCTGGAATAACATCACTCGTACTTTTGAATGAAGACTACAACCTTTTAGTTGAAATTACACCATTCTAACACTTGGAGTAAAGACAACAACCTTTCGATCGTAATTACATCACTCAGACCTTTGAATGAAGACCATAACCTTTTGGACGGAATTACATCATTCTGACACTTGGAGTGAAGATTGTAGCCTTTCATCCAGAATTACATCACTCGTAGTTTTGAATGAAGACTACAAACCTTTCAGTTGGAATTACATCATTCTGACACTTGGAGTGAAGACTACAACCTTTCGGTCGAAATTACATCACTCCGACGTTTGAATGAAGACCGCAACCATCTGAATAAAGATTGCAACCTTTCGACTGGAATTAGATCATTCTGACACTTCGAGTGAAGACTACAACCTTTCTGCCTGAATTAAATCACTCAGACATTTAAAGAAGACTGCAACCTTTGAGTCAGAATTACATCATTAGAACACTTGGAGTGAAGGTTGCATCATTTCGGCTGAAATTACATCACTCGGAATTTTGAATGAAGATTGTACTTTTTCACCCAGAATTACGTCATTCTGACATTTATCAGCCTTTCGGCTGGAATGATATCACTCGTACTTTTGAATGAAGACTACAACCTTTCAGTTGAAATTACACCATTCTAACACTTGGAGTAAAGACAACAACCTATCGATCGTAATTACATCACTTAGACCTTTGAATGAAGACCATAACCTTTTGGGTGAAATTACATCATTCTGACACCTGGAGTGAAGATTGTAGCCTTTCATCTAGAATTACATCACTCGTAGTTTTGAATGAAGACTACAACCTTTCAGTTGGAATTACATCATTCTGACACTTGGAGTGAAGACTACAACCTTTCGATCGGAATTACATCACTCCGACGTTTGAATGAAGACCGCAACCTTTTGAATAAAGATTGCAATCTATCAACTGGATTTAGATCATTTTGACACTTCGAGTGAAGACTACAACCTTTCTGCCTTCTGACACTTATCAGCCTTTCGGTTGGAATAACATCACTCGTACTTTTGAATGAAGACTACAACCTTTCAGTTGAAATTACACCATTCTAACACTTAGAGTAAAGACAACAACCTTTCGATCGTAATTACATCACTCGGACCTTTGAATGAAGACCACAACCTTTTGGTCGGAATTACATCATTCTGACACTTGGAGTGAAGATTGTAGCCTTTCATCCAGAATTATGTCACTCGTAGTTTTGAATGAAGGCTATAACCTTTCAGTTAAAATTGCATCATTCTGACACTTGGAGTGAAGACTACAACCTTTCTGCCGGAATTAAATCACTCCGACCTTTGAATGAAAACCGCAACCTTTTGAATAAAGATTGTAACCTTTCGGCTGGAATTAGATCATTCTGACACATCGAGTGAAGACTTCAACCTTTCTGCCAGAATTAAATCACTCAGACATTTAAAGAAGACTGCACCCTTTCAGTCAGAATTACATCATTCTAACACTTGGAGAGAGGATTGCATCATTTCGGCTAAAATTACATCACTAGAACTTTTGAATGAAGATTGTACTTTTTCAGCCAGAATTACAACATTCTGACACTTATCAGCCTTTGGCTGGAATAACATCACTCGTACTTTTGAATGAAGACTACAACCTTTCAGTTGAAATTACACCATTCTAACACTTGGAGTAAAGACAACAACCTTTCGATCGTAATTACATCACTTAGACCTTTGAATGAAGACCATAACCTTTTGGCTGAAATTACATCATTCTGACACCTGGAGTGAAGATTGTAGCCTTTCATCCAGAATTACATCACTCGTAGTTTTGAATGAAGACTACAACCTTTCAGTTGGAATTACATCATTCTGACACTTGGAGTGAAGACTACAACCTTTCGATCGGAATTACATCACTCCGACGTTTGAATGAAGACCGCAACCTTTTGAATAAAGATTGCAATCTTTCAACTGGATTTAGATCATTTTGACACTTCGAGTGAAGACTACAACCTTTCTGCCTTCTGACACTTATCAGCCTTTCGGTTGGAATAACATCACTCGTACTTTTGAATGAAGACTACGACCTTTCAGTTGAAATTACACCATTCTAACACTTAGAGTAAAGACAACAACCTTTCGATCGTAATTACATCACTCGGACCTTTGAATGAAGACCACAACCTTTTGGCCGGAATTACATCATTCTGACACTTGGAGTGAAGATTGTAGCCTTTCATCCAGAATTACGTCACTCGTAGTTTTCAATGAAGGCTATAACCTTTCAGTTAGAATTGCATCATTCTGACACTTGGAGTGAAGACTACAACCTTTCTGCCGGAATTAAATCACTCCGACCTTTGAATGAAAACCGCAACCTTTTGAATAAAGATTGTAACCTTTCGGCTGGAATTAGATCATTCTGACACATCGAGTGAAGACTTCAACCTTTCTGCCAGAATTAAATCACTCAGACATTTAAAGAAGACTGCACCCTTTCAAATCGAATTACATCATTCTAACACTTGGAGAGAGGATTGCATCATTTCGGCTAAAATTACATCACTAGAACTTTTGAATGAAGATTGTACTTTTTCAGCCAGAATTACAACATTCTGACACTTATCAGCCTTTGGCTGGAATAACATCACTCGTACTTTTGAATGAAGACTACAACCTTTCAGTTGAAATTACACCATTCTAACACTTGGAGTAAAGACAACAACCTTTCGATCGTAAATACATCACTCCGACCTTTGAATGAAGACCACAACCTTTTAGCCGAATTACATCATTCGACACTTAGAGTGAAGATTGTAGCCATTCAAATTAATTACATCACTCGTAGTTTTGAATGAAGACTACAACCTTTCAGCTTGGAATTACATCATTCGACACTTGGAGTGAAGACTACAACCTTTCTGCCGGAATTAAATCACTCCGACCTTTGAATGAAAACCGCAACCTTTTGAATAAAGATTGTAACCTTTCGGCTGGAATTAGATCATTCTGACACATCGAGTGAAGACTTCCACCTTTCGCCGAATTAAATCACTCGTACATTTAAAGAAGATCGCACCTTTCGGTCGAATTACATCATTCTAACACTTGGAGAGAGGATTGCATCATTTCGGCTAAAATTACATCACTAGAACTTTTGAATGAAGATTGTACTTTTTCAGCCAGAATTACAACATTCTGACACTTATCAGCCTTTGGCTGGAATAACATCACTCGTACTTTTGAATGAAGACTACAACCTTTCAGTTGAAATTACACCATTCTAACACTTGGAGTAAAGACAACAACCTTTCGATCGTAAATACATCACTCCGACCTTTGAATGAAGACCACAACCTTTTAGCCGGAATTACATCATTCTGACACTTAGAGTGAAGATTGTAGCCATTCAGCCAGAATTACATCACTCGTAGTTTTGAATGAAGACTACAACCTTTCAGTTGGAATTACATCATTCTGACACTTGGAGTGAAGACTACAACCTTTCTGCCGGAATTAAATCACTCCGACCTTTGAATGAAAACCGCAACCTTTTGAATAAAGATTGTAACCTTTCGGCTGGAATTAGATCATTCTGACACATCGAGTGAAGACTTCCACCTTTCTGCCAGAATTAAATCACTCAGACATTTAAAGAACACTGCACCCTTTCAGTCAGAATTACATCATTCTAACACTTGGAGAGAGGATTGCATCATTTCGGCTAAAATTACATCAATAGAACTTTTGAATGAAGATTGTACTTTTTCACGAATTACAACATTCTCGACACTTATCACCTTTGGTCGAATAACATCACTCGTAATTTTGAATGAAGACTACAACCTTTCAGGTTGAAATTACACCATTTTAATAGTTGGAGTAAAGACAACAACCTTTCGATCGTAAATACATCACTCGACCTTTGAATGAAGACCACAACCTTCTCGGCCGGAATTACATCATTCGACACTTAGAGTGAAGATTGTAGCCATTCACCAATTAATTACATCACTCGTAGTTTTGAATGAAGACTACAACCTTTCAGTTGGAATTACATCATTCGACACTTGGAGTGAAGACTACAACCTTTCTCGCCGAATTAAATCACTCCGACCTTTGAATGAAAACCGCAACCTTTTGAATAAAGATTGTAACCGTTCGGGCCGGAATTAGATCATTCGACACATCGAGTGAAGACTTCCACCTTTCTCGCTAGAATTAAATCACTTAGACATTTAAAGAAGATCTGCACCCTTTTCAAATTTAAATTACATCATTCTAACACTTGGAGAGAGGATTGCATCATTTCGGCTAAAATTACATCACTAGAACTTTTGAATGAAGATTGTACTTTTTCACCTGCAGAATTACAACATTCGACACTTATCGACCTTTGGTACAGAATAACATCACTCGTAATTTTGAATGAAGACTACAACCTTTCAGTTGAAATTACACCATTTTAACACTTGGAGTAAAGACAACAACCTTTCGATCGTAAATACATCACTCCGACCTTTGAATGAAGACCACAACCTTCTCGGCCGAATTACATCATTCGACACTTAGAGTGAAGATTGTAGCCATTCACCATTAATTACATCACTCGTAGTTTTGAATGAAGACTACAACCTTTCAGTTGGAATTACATCATTCGACACTTGGAGTGAAGACTACAACCTTTCTGCTAGCCGAATTAAATCACTCCGACCTTTGAATGAAAACCGCAACCTTTTGAATAAAGATTGTAACCTTTCGGCTGGAATTAGATCATTCTGACACATCGAGTGAAGACTTCCACCTTTCTGCCAGAATTAAATCACTTAGACATTTAAAGAAGACTGCACCCTTTCAGTCAGAATTACATCATTCTAACACTTGGAGAGAGGATTGCATCATTTCGGCTAAAATTACATCACTAGAACTTTTGAATGAAGATTGTACTTTTTCAGCCAGAATTACAACATTCTGACACTTATCAGCCTTTGGCTGGAATAACATCACTCGTAATTTTGAATGAAGACTACAACCTTTCAGTTGAAATTACACCATTTTAACACTTGGAGTAAAGACAACAACCTTTCGATCGTAAATACATCACTCCGACCTTTGAATGAAGACCACAACCTTCCGGCCGAATTACATCATTCGACACTTAGAGTGAAGATTGTAGCCATTCAAAAATTACATCACTCGTAGTTTTGAATGAAGACTACAACCTTTCAGTTGGAATTACATCATTCGACACTTGGAGTGAAGACTACAACCTTCTCTGCGCCGAATTAAATCAATCCGACCTTTGAATGAAAACCGCAACCTTTTGAATAAAGATTGTAACCTTTCGGCTGGAATTAGATCATTCGACACATCGACCGAAGACTTCCACCTTCTCGCCGAATTAAATCACTCGTACATTTAAAGAACACACCCTTTCGATCGAAATTACATCATTCTAACACTTGGAGAGAGGATTGTATCATTTCGGCTAAAATTACATCAATAAAACTTTTGAATGAAGATTGTACTTTTTCAAATTAATTACAACATTCTCGACACTTATCATCCTTTGGCCGGAATAACATCACTCGCACTTTTGAATGAAGACTACAACCTTTCAGCTTGAAATTACACCATTCTAACACTTGGAGTAAAGACAACAACCTTTCGATCGTAAATACATCACTCGGACCTTTGAATGAAGACCACAACCTTTTGGCCGGAATTACATCATTCTGACACTTGGAGTGAAGATTGTAGCCTTTCATCCAGAATTACGTCACTCGTAGTTTTCAATGAAGGCTATAACCTTTCAGTTAGAATTGCATCATTCTGACACTTGGAGTGAAGACTACAACCTTTCTGAGGAATTAAATCACTCCGACCTTTGAATGAAAACCGCAACCTTTTGAATAAAGATTGTAACCTTTCGGCTGGAATTAGATCATTCTGACACATCGAGTGAAGACTTCAACCTTTCTGCCAGAATTAAATCACTCAGACATTTAAAGAAGACTGCACCCTTTCAGTCAGAATTACATCATTCTAACACTTGGAGAGAGGATTGCATCATTTCGGCTAAAATTACATCACTAGAACTTTTGAATGAAGATTGTACTTTTTCAGCCAGAATTACAACATTCTGACACTTATCAGCCTTTGGCTGGAATAACATCACTCGTACTTTTGAATGAAGACTACAACCTTTCAGTTGAAATTACACCATTCTAACACTTGGAGTAAAGACAACAACCTTTCGATCGTAAATACATCACTCCGACCTTTGAATGAAGACCACAACCTTTTGGCCGGAATTACATCATTCTGACACTTAGAGTGAAGATTGTAGCCATTCAGCCAGAATTACATCACTCGTAGTTTTGAATGAAGACTACAACCTTTCAGTTGGAATTACATCATTCTGACACTTGGAGTGAAGACAACAACCTTTCTCGCCGGAATTAAATCACTCCGACCTTGTGAATGAAAACCGCAACCTTTGGAATAAAGATTGTAACCTTTCGGTACCGAATTAGATCATTCGACACATCGAGTGAAGACTTCCACCTTTCTCGCCGTAATTAAATCACTCGTACATTTAAAGAACATCGCACCCTTTCGGTCAGAATTACATCATTCTAACACTTGGAGAGAGGATTGTATCATTTCGGCTAAAATTACATCAATAGAACTTTTGAATGTAGATTGTACTTTTTCAGCCAGAATTACAACATTCTGACACTTATCACCCTTTGGCTGGAATAACATCACTCGCACTTTTGAATGAAAACTACACCCTTTCAGTTGAAATTACACCATTCTAACACTTGGAGTAAAGACAACAACCTTTCGATCGTAAATACATCACTCCGACCTTTGAATGAAGACCACAACCTTTTGGCCGGAATTACATCATTCTGACACTTTGAGTGAAGATTGTAGCCATTCAAATTTAATTACATCACTTGTAGTTTTGAATGAAGACTACAACCTTTCAGTTGGAATTACACCAATCGACACTTATAGTGAAGACTATAACGTTTCGGCAGGAATTACATCACTCCGACGTTTGAATGAAGACCGCAACCTGCTGAATAATGATTGCAACATTTCGACTGGAATTAGATATTCTGACGAAGTGAAGACTACAACCTTTCTGCCAGAATTAAATCACTCAGATATTTAAAGAAGACTGCAACCTTTCAGTCAGAATTACATCATTCTAACACTTGGAGTGAAGATTGCATCATTTCGGCTGAAATTACATCACTCGGACTTTTGAATGAAGAATGTACTTTTTCATCCAGAATTACGTCATTCTGACATTTATCAGCTTTTCGGCTGGAATGATATCACTCGTACTTTTGAATGAAGACTACAACCTTTCAGTTGAAATTACACCATTCTAACACTTGGAGTAAAGAAAACAACATTTCGATCGTAATTACATCACTCAGACCTTTGAATGAAGACCATAACCTTTTGGCTGAAATTACATCATTCTGACATCTGGAGTGAAGATTGTAGCCTTTCATCCGAATTACATCACTCGTAGTTTTGAATGAAGACTACAACCTTTCAGCTTGGAATTACATCATTCGACACTTGGAGTGAAGACTACAACCTTTCGATCGAAATTACATCACTCCGACGTTTGAATGAAGACCGCAACCTTCGAATAAAGATTGCAATCTTTCAATCGGATTTAGATCATTCGACACTTCGAGTGAAGACTACAACCTTTCTCGCCTTCGACACTTATCACCTTTCGGTTGGAATAACATCACTCGTACTTTTGAATGAAGACTACAACCTTTCGCTTGAAATTACACCATTCTAACACTTGGAGTAAAGACAACAACCTTTCCATCGTAATTACATCACTCGTACCTTTGAATGAAGACCACAACCTTTTGGCCGGAATTACATCATTCGACACTTGGAGTGAAGATTGTAGCCTTTCATCCGTAGATTACGTCACTCGTAGTTTTGAATGAAGACTATAACCTTTCAGTTAGAATTGCATCATTCTGACACTTGGAGTGAAGACTACAACCTTTCTGCCGGAATTAAATCACTCCGACCTTTGAATGAAAACCGCAACCTTTTGAATAAAGATTGTAACCTTTCGGCTGGAATTAGATCATTCTGATACATCGAGTGAAGACTTCAACCTTTCTGCCAGAATTAAATCACTCAGATATTTAAAGAAGACTGCACCCTTTCAGTCAGAATTACATCATTCTAACACTTGGAGAGAGGATTGCATCATTTCGGCTAAAATTACATCACTAGAACTTTTGATTGAAGATTGTACTTTTTCAGCCAGAATTACAACATTCTGACACTTATCAGCCTTTGGCTGGAATAACATCACTCGTAATTTTGAATGAAGACTACAACCTTTCAGTTGAAATTACACAATTTTAATAGTTGGAGTAAAGACAACAACCTTTCGATCGTAAATACATCACTCTGACCTTTGAATGAAGACCACAACCTTCTGGCCGGAATTACATCATTCTGACACTTAGAGTGAAGATTGTAGCCATTCAGCCAGAATTACATCACTCGTAGTTTTGAATGAAGACTACAACCTTTCAGTTGGAATTACATCATTCTGACACTTGGAGTGAAGACTACAACCTTTCTGCCGGAATTAAATCACTCCGACCTTTGAATGAAAACCGCAACCTTTTGAATAATGATTGTAACCTTTCGGCTGGAATTAGATCATTCTGACACATCGAGTGAAGACTTCCACCTTTCTGCCAGAATTAAATCACTTAGACATTTAAAGAAGACTGAACCCTTTCAGTCAGAATTACATCATTCTAACACTTGGAGAGAGGATTGCATCATTTCGGCTAAAATTACATCACTAGAACTTTTGAATGAAGATTGTACTTTTTCAGCCAGAATTACAACATTCTGACACTTATCAGCCTTTCGGTTGGAATAACATCACTCGTACTTTTGAATGAAGACTACAACCTTTCAGTTGAAATTACACCATTCTAACACTTGGAGTAAAGACAACAACCTTTCCATCGTAATTACATCACTCGGACCTTTGAATGAAGACCACAACCTTCTGGCCGGAATTACATCATTCTGACACTTAGAGTGAAGATTGTAGCCATTCAGCCAGAATTACATCACTCGTAGTTTTGAATGAAGACTACAACCTTTCAGTTGGAATTACATCATTCTGACACTTGGAGTGAAGACTACAACCTTTCTGCCGGAATTAAATCACTCCGACCTTTGAATGAAAACCGCAACCTTTTGAATAAAGATTGTAACCTTTCGGCTGGAATTAGATCATTCTGACACATCGAGTGAAGACTTCCACCTTTCTGCCAGAATTAAATCACTTAGACATTTAAAGAAGACTGCACCCTTTCAGTCAGAATTACATCATTCTAACACTTGGAGAGAGGATTGCATCATTTCGGCTAAAATTACATCACTAGAACTTTTGAATGAAGATTGTACTTTTTCAAATTTTTAATTACAACATTCTCGACACTTATCGACCTTTGGTGGAATAACATCACTCGTAATTTTGAATGAAGACTACAACCTTTCAGTTGAAATTACACCATTTTAACACTTGGAGTAAAGACAACAACCTTTCGATCGTAAATACATCACTCCGACCTTTGAATGAAGACCACAACCTTCTGGCCGGAATTACATCATTCTGACACTTAGAGTGAAGATTGTAGCCATTCAGCCAGAATTACATCACTCGTAGTTTTGAATGAAGACTACAACCTTTCAGTTGGAATTACATCATTCTGACACTTGGAGTGAAGACTACAACCTTTCTGCCGGAATTAAATCACTCCGACCTTTGAATGAAAACCGCAACCTTTTGAATAAAGATTGTAACCTTTCGGCTGGAATTAGATCATTCTGACACATCGACTGAAGACTTCCACCTTTCTGCCAGAATTAAATCACTCAGACATTTAAAGAACACTGCACCCTTTCAGTCAGAATTACATCATTCTAACACTTGGAGAGAGGATTGTATCATTTCGGCTAAAATTACATCAATAGAACTTTTGAATGAAGATTGTACTTTTTCAGCCAGAATTACAACATTCTGACACTTATCATCCTTTGGCTGGAATAACATCACTCGCACTTTTGAATGAAGACTACAACCTTTCAGTTGAAATTACACCATTCTAACACTTGGAGTAAAGACAACAACCTTTCGATCGTAAATACATCACTCGGACCTTTGAATGAAGACCACAACCTTTTGGCCGGAATTACATCATTCTGACACTTGGAGTGAAGATTGTAGCCTTTCATCCAGAATTACGTCACTCGTAGTTTTCAATGAAGGCTATAACCTTTCAGTTAGAATTGCATCATTCTGACACTTGGAGTGAAGACTACAACCTTTCTGCCGGAATTAAATCACTCCGACCTTTGAATGAAAACCGCAACCTTTTGAATAAAGATTGTAACCTTTCGGTGGAATTAGATCATTCTGACACATCGAGTGAAGACTTCAACCTTTCTGCCAGAATTAAATCACTCAGACATTTAAAGAAGACTGCACCCTTTCAGTCAGAATTACATCATTCTAACACTTGGAGAGAGGATTGCATCATTTCGGCTAAAATTACATCACTAGAACTTTTGAATAAAGATTGTACTTTTTCAAATTTTAATTACAACATTCTCGACACTTATCACCTTTGGGTGGAATAACATCACTCGTACTTTTGAATGAAGACTACAACCTTTCAGTTGAAATTACACCATTCTAACACTTGGAGTAAAGACAACAACCTTTCGATCGTAAATACATCACTCCGACCTTTGAATGAAGACCACAACCTTTTGGCCGGAATTACATCATTCTGACACTTAGAGTGAAGATTGTAGCCATTCAAATTAATTACATCACTCGTAGTTTTGAATGAAGACTACAACCTTTCAGTTGGAATTACATCATTCTGACACTTGGAGTGAAGACAACAACCTTTCTGCCGGAATTAAATCACTCCGACCTGTGAATGAAAACCGCAACCTTTGGAATAAAGATTGTAACCTTTCGGCTGGAATTAGATCATTCTGACACATCGAGTGAAGACTTCCACCTTTACGCCGAATTAAATCACTCGTACATTTAAAGAACACTCGCACCCTTTCAAATCTAATTACATCATTCTAACACTTGGAGAGAGGATTGTATCATTTCGGCTAAAATTACATCAATAGAACTTTTGAATGAAGATTGTACTTTTTCACCCAGAATTACAACATTCTGACACTTATCAGCCTTTGGCTGGAATAACATCACTCGCACTTTTGAATGAAAACTACACCCTTTCAGTTGAAATTACACCATTCTAACACTTGGAGTAAAGACAACAACCTTTCGATCGTAAATACATCACTCCGACCTTTGAATGAAGACCACAACCTTTTGGCCGGAATTACATCATTCTGACACTTAGAGTGAAGATTGTAGCCATTCAGCCAGAATTACATCACTTGTAGTTTTGAATGAAGACTACAACCTTTCAGTTGGAATTACACCAATCTGACACTTATAGTGAAGACTATAACGTTTCGGCAGGAATTACATCACTCCGACGTTTGAATGAAGACCGCAACTTTCTATTTGAATAATGATTGCAACATTTCGATCGGAATTAGATATTCGACGAAGTGAAGACTACAACCTTTCGCGCGAAATTAAATCACTCGTAGATATTTAAAGAAGACTGCAACCTTTCAGTCAGAATTACATCATTCTAACACTTGGAGTGAAGATTGCATCATTTCGGCTGAAATTACATCACTCGGACTTTTGAATGAAGATTGTACTTTTTCATCCAGAATTACGTCATTCTGACATTTATCAGATTTTCGGCTGGAATGATATCACTCGTACTTTTGAATGAAGACTACAACCTTTCAGTTGAAATTACACCATTCTAACACTTGGAGTAAAGAAAACAACATTTCGATCGTAATTACATCACTCAGACCTTTGAATGAAGACCATAACCTTTTGGCTGAAATTACATCATTCTGACATCTGGAGTGAAGATTGTAGCCTTTCATCCAGAATTACATCACTCGTAGTTTTGAATGAAGACTACAACCTTTCAGTTGGAATTACATCATTCTGACACTTGGAGTGAAGACTACAACCTTTCGATCAGAATTACATCACTCCGACGTTTGAATGAAGACCGCAACCTTTTGAATAAAGATTGCAATCTTTCAACTGGATTTAGATCATTCTGACACTTCGAGTGAAGACTACAACCTTTCTGCCTTCTGACACTTATCAGCCTTTCGGTTGGAATAACATCACTCGTACTTTTGAATGAAGACTACAACCTTTCAGTTGAAATTACACCATTCTAACACTTGGAGTAAAGACAACAACCTTTCCATCGTAATTACATCACTCGGACCTTTGAATGAAGACCACAACCTTTTGGCCGGAATTACATCATTCTGACACTTGGAGTGAAGATTGTAGCCTTTCATCCAGAATTACGTCACTCGTAGTTTTGAATGAAGACTATAACCTTTCAGTTAGAATTGCATCATTCTGACACTTGGAGTGAAGACTACAACCTTTCTGCCGGAATTAAATCACTCCGACCTTTGAATGAAAACCGCAACCTTTTGAATAAAGATTGTAACCTTTCGGCTGGAATTAGATCATTCTGATACATCGAGTGAAGACTTCAACCTTTCTGCTGGAATTAAATCACTCAGATATTTAAAGAAGACTGCACCCTTTCAGTCAGAATTACATCATTCTAACACTTGGAGAGAGGATTGCATCATTTCGGCTAAAATTACATCACTAGAACTTTTGATTGAAGATTGTACTTTTTCAAATTTTAATTACAACATTCGACACTTATCAGCCTTTGGCTGGAATAACATCACTCGTAATTTTGAATGAAGACTACAACCTTTCAGTTGAAATTACACCATTTTAATAGTTGGAGTAAAGACAACAACCTTTCGATCGTAAATACATCACTCTGACCTTTGAATGAAGACCACAACCTTCTGGCCGGAATTACATCATTCTGACACTTAGAGTGAAGATTGTAGCCATTCAGCCAGAATTACATCACTCGTAGTTTTGAATGAAGACTACAACCTTTCAGTTGGAATTACATCATTCTGACACTTGGAGTGAAGACTACAACCTTTCTGCCGGAATTAAATCACTCCGACCTTTGAATGAAAACCGCAACCTTTTGAATAAAGATTGTAACCGTTCGGCTGGAATTAGATCATTCTGACACATCGAGTGAAGACTTCCACCTTTCTGCTAGAATTAAATCACTTAGACATTTAAAGAAGACTGCACCCTTTCAGTCAGAATTACATCATTCTAACACTTGGAGAGAGGATTGCATCATTTCGGCTAAAATTACATCACTAGAACTTTTGAATGAAGATTGTACTTTTTCAGCCAGAATTACAACATTCTGACACTTATCAGCCTTTGGCTGGAATAACATCACTCGTAATTTTGAATGAAGACTACAACCTTTCAGTTGAAATTACACCATTTTAACACTTGGAGTAAAGACAACAACCTTTCGATCGTAAATACATCACTCCGACCTTTGAATGAAGACCACAACCTTCTGGCCGGAATTACATCATTCTGACACTTAGAGTGAAGATTGTAGCCATTCAGCCAGAATTACATCACTCGTAGTTTTGAATGAAGACTACAACCTTTCAGTTGGAATTACATCATTCTGACACTTGGAGTGAAGACTACAACCTTTCTGCCGGAATTAAATCACTCCGACCTTTGAATGAAAACCGCAACCTTTTGAATAAAGATTGTAACCTTTCGGCTGGAATTAGATCATTCTGACACATCGAGTGAAGACTTCCACCTTTCTGCCAGAATTAAATCACTTAGACATTTAAAGAAGACTGCACCCTTTCAGTCAGAATTACATCATTCTAACACTTGGAGAGAGGATTGCATCATTTCGGCTAAAATTACATCACTAGAACTTTTGAATGAAGATTGTACTTTTTCAGAATTTTAATCACAACATTCTCGACACTTATCGACCTTTGGTCGGAATAACAACACTCGCACTTTTGAATGAAGACTACAACCTTTCAGTTGAAATTACACCATTCTAACACTTGGAGTAAAGACAACAACCTTTCGATCGTAAATACATCACTCCGACCTTTGAATGAAGACCACAACCTTTTGGCCGGAATTACATCATTCTGACACTTAGAGTGAACATTGTAGCCATTCAGCCAGAATTACATCAGTCGTAGTTTTGAATGAAGACTACAACCTTTCAGTTGGAATTACACCAATCTGACACTTATAGTGCAGACTATAACGTTTCGGCAGGAATTACATCACTCCGACGTTTGAATGAAGACCGCAACCTGCTGAATAATGATTGCAACATTTCGACTGGAATTAGATATTCTGACGAAGTGAAGACTACAACCTTTCTGCCAGAATTAAATCACTCAGATATTTAAAGAAGACTGCAACCTTTCAGTCAGAATTTCATCATTCTAACACTTGGAGTGAAGATTGCATCATTTCGGCTGAAATTACATCACTCGTACTTTTGAATGAAGATCGTACTTTTTCACTGCAAAATTACGTCATTCTGACATTTATCAGCCTTTCGGCTGGAATGATATCACTCGTACTTTTGAATGAAGACTACAACCTTTCAGTTGAAATTACACCATTCTAACACTTAGAGTAAAGACAACAACCTTTCGATCGTAATTACATCACTCAGACCTTTGAGTGAAGACCATAACCTTTTGGCTGGAATTACATCATTTTGACACTTGGAGTGAAGATTGTAGCCTTTCATCCAGAATTACATCACTCGTAGTTTTGAATGAAGACTACAACCTTTCAGTTGGAATTACATCATTCTGACACTTGGAGTGAAGACTACAACCTTTCGGTCGAAATTACATCACTCCGACGTTTGAATGAAGACCGCAACCTTCTGAATAAAGATTGCAACCTTTCGACTGGAATTAGATCATTCTGACACTTCGAGTGAAGACTACAACCTTTCTGCCTGAATTAAATCACTCAGACATTTAAAGAAGACTGCAACCTTTGAGTCAGAATTACATCATTCTAACACTTGGAGAGAGGATTGCTTCATTTCGGCTGAAATTACATCATTAGAACTTTTGAATGAAGATTTACTTTTTCAGCCAGAATTACAACATTCTGACACTTATCAGCCTTTCGGCTGGAATAACATCACTCGTACTTTTGAATGAAGACTACAACCTTTCAGTTGAAATTACACCATTCTAATACTTGGAGTAAAGACAACAACCTTTCGATCGTAAATACATCACTCCGACCTTTGAATGAAGACCACAACCTTTTGGCCGGAATTACATCATTCTGACACTTAGAGTGAAGATTGTAGCCATTCAGCCAGAATTACATCACTTGTAGTTTTGAATGAAGACTACAACCTTTCAGTTGGAATTACATCAATCTGACACTTATAGTGAAGACTAAAACGTTTCGGCAGGAATTACATCACTCCGACGTTTGAATTAAGACCGCAACCTGCTGAATAATGATTGCAACATTTCGACTGGAATTAGATATTCTGACGAAGTGAAGACTACAACCTTTCTGCCAGAATTAAATCACTCAGATATTTAAAGAAGACTGCAACCTTTCAAATTAATTACATCATTCTAACACTTGGAGTGAAGATTGCATCATTTCGGCTGAAATTATAGCACTCGGACTTTTGAATGAAGACTGTACTTTTTCACCGAATTACGTCATTCTGACATTTATCTGCCTTTCTACTGAATGATATCACTCGTACTTTTGAATGAACACTACAACCTTTCAGTTGAAATTACACCATTCTAACACTTGGAGTAAAGACAACAACCTTTCGATCGTAATTACATCACTCGGACCTTTGAATGAAGACCATAACCTTTTGGCCGGAATTACATCATTCTGACACTTGGAGTGAAGATTGTAGCCTTTTAGCCAGAATTACATCACTCGTAGTTTTGAATGAAGACTACAATCTTTCAGTTGGAATTACATCATTCTGACACTTGGAGTGAAGACTATAACCTTTCGGCCGAAATTACATCACTCTGACGTTTGAATGAAGACCGCAATCTTTTGAATAAAGATTGCAACCTTTCGGCTGGAAATAGATCATTCTGACACATCGAGTGAAGAGTTCAACCTTTTTTCCATAATTATATCACTCAGACATTTAAAGAAGACTGCAACCTTTCAATCAGAATTACATCATTCTAACACTTGTAGAGAGGATTGCATCATTTCGGCTGAAATTACATCACTCGAACTTTTGAATAAAGATTGTACTTTTTCAGCCAGAATTACAACATTCTGACACTTATCAGCCTTTAGCCTGGAATAACATCACTCGTACTTTTGAATGAAGACTACAACCTTTCCGTTGAAATTACATCATTCTCACACTTGGAGTAAAGAAAACAACCTTTCGATCATAATTACATCACTAGGACCTTTGAATGAAGACCACAACCTTTTGGCCGGAATTACATCATTCTGACACTTGGAGTGAAGATTGTAGCCTTTCAGCCAGAATTACATCACTCGTAGTTTTGAATGAAGACTATAACCTTTCAGTTGGAATTACATCATTCTGGCACTTGGAGTGAAGACTACAACCTTTCTGCCGGAATTATATCACTCCGATCTTTGAATGAAAACCGCAACCTTTTGAATAAAGAATGCAACCTTTCGACTGAAATTAGATCATTCTGACACATCGAGTGAAGACTTCAACCTTTCTGCCAGAATTAAATCACTCAGACATTTAAAGAAGACTGCAACCTTTCAGTCAGAAATATATCATTATAACACTTGGAGTGAATATTACATCTTTTCAGCAGGAATTACATCACTGAGACTTTTGAATAAAGATTGCAACCTTTCAGCTGTAATTAGATAATTCTGACACTTGGAGTGAAGACTACAATATTTCGGCAAGAATTACATCACTCAGACAATTGAAAGAAGACTGCAACCTTTCAATCAGAATTACATCATTATAACACTTGGAGTGAAGATTCCATCTTTTCCACTGGAATTACGTCACTTGGACTTTTGAATGAAGATTGCACCCTTTCATCCAGAATTACATCATTCTGACACTTATAGTGAATACTACTGCCTTTTGGCAGGAAATACATCACTTGTACTTTTAAATGAACACGGAAAACTTTCGGCTGGATTATATCATTCTGACAGTTCGAGTGAAGGTGGCAACCTTTCAGATGGAATTACATCACTCGGACTTTTGAGAGAAGACTGCAACCTTTCGGCCAGAATTACATCATTCAGATGCATAAAGAGAAGACTGCATCTATCCGCTGGAAATACATCACTCAGACTTTTGAATGAAGATTGCACCCTCTTGGCCGAAATTACATCACTCGGATTTTTGAATGAAGACTTAAACCATTCAGTTGTAGTAACATCATTCTGACACTTGGAATGAAGACTGCAAACTTTTGGCTGAAATTACATCGCTTAAACATTTGAATGAAGATTGCAACCTTATGGAAAAAATTACACCATTCAAACACTTGGAGTGAAGACTGCATCTATTCGGATGGAATTACATCACTCAGACTATTGAATGAAGAATGCAATCTTCCGGCCGAAATCACATCATTCTGACACTTGGAGTGAAGATTGTAGACTTTCATCCAGAAATACATCACTCGTAGTTTTGAATGAAGACTACAACCTTTCAGTTGAAAATACATCATTCTGACACTTGGAGTGAAGACTATAACCTTTCGGCCGGAATTACATCACTACGACGTTTGAATGAAGACCGCAACCTTCTGAATAAAGATTGCAACCTTTCGACTGGAATTAGATCATTCTTACTCTTCGAGTGAAGACTACAACCTTTCTGCCAGAATTAAATCACTCAGACATTTAAAGAAGACTGCAACCTTTCGGTCAGAATTACATCATTCTAACACTTGGAGTGAAGATTGCATCATTTCGGCTGAAATTACATCACTCGGACTTTTGAATGAAGATTGTACTTTTTCTACCAGAATTACGTCATTCTGACACTTATCAGCCTTTCGGCTGGAATAACATCACTCCTACTTTTGAATGAAGACTACAACCTTTCAGTTGAAATTACACCATTCTAACACTTGGAGTAAAGACAACAACCTTTCGATCGTAATTACATCACTCGGACCTTTGAATGAAGACCATAACCTTTTGGCCGGAATTACATCATTCTGACACTTGGAGTGAAGATTATAGCCTTTTAGCTGAATTACATCACTCGTAGTTTTGAATGAAGACTACAATCTTTCAGTTGGAATTACATCATTCGACACTTGGAGTGAAGACTATAACCTTTCGGCCGAAATTACATCACTCGATGTTTGAATTCGACAAAGAACTTTCTTTTGAATAAAGATTGCAACATTTCGATCGGAATTAGATATTCGACACTTCGGTGAAGACTTCAACCTTTCTCGCCGAATTAAATCACTCGAGATATTTAAAGAAGATCGCAACCTTTCGATCAATTACATCATTCTAACACTTGGAGTGAAGATTGCATCATTTCGACTGAAATTACATCACTCGAACTTTTGAATAAAGATTGTACTTTTACAGCCAGAATTACAACATTCTGACACTTATCAGCCTTTAGCCTGGAATAACATCACTCGTACTTTTGAATGAAGACTACAACCTTTCCGTTGAAATTACATCATTCTCACACTTGGAGTAAAGAAAACAACCTTTCGATCATAATTACATCACTAGGACCTTTGAATGAAGACCACAACCTTTTGGCCGGAATTACATCATTCTGACACTTGGAGTGAAGATTGTAGCCTTTCAGCCAGAATTACATCACTCGTAGTTTTGAATGAAGACTATAACCTTTCAGTTGGAATTACATCATTCTGGCACTTGGAGTGAAGACTACAACCTTTCTGCCGGAATTATATCACTCCGATCTTTGAATGAAAACCGCAACCTTTTTAATAAAGAATGCAACCTTTCGACTGAAATTAGATCATTATGACACATCGAGTGAAGACTTCAACCTTTCTGCCAGAATTAAATCACTCAGACATTTAAAGAAGACTGCAACCTTTCAGTCAGAAATATATCATTATAACACTTGGAGTGAATATTACATCTTTTCAGCAGGAATTACATCACTGAGACTTTTGAATAAAGATTGCAACCTTTCAGCTGTAATTAGATAATTCTGACACTTGGAGTGAAGACTACAATATTTCGGCAAGAATTACATCACTCAGACAATTGAAAGAAGACTGCAACCTTTCAATCAGAATTACATCATTATAACACTTGGAGTGAAGATTCCATCTTTTCCACTGGAATTACGTCACCTGGACTTTTGAATGAAGATTGCACCCTTTCATCCAGAATTACATCATTCTGACACTTATAGTGAATACTACTGCCTTTTGGCTGGAAATACATCACTTGTACTTTTAAATGAACACGGAAAACTTTCGGCTGGATTATATCATTCTGACAGTTCGAGTGAAGGTGGCAACCTTTCAGATGGAATTACATCACTCGGACTTTTGAGTGAAGACTGCAACCTTTCGGCCAGAATTACATCATTCAGATGCATAAAGAGAAGACTGCATCTATCCGCTGGAAATACATCACTCAGACTTTTGAATGAAGATTGCACCCTCTTGGCCGAAATTACATCACTCGGATTTTTGAATGAAGACTTAAACCATTCAATTGTAGTAACATCATTCGACACTTGGAATGAAGACCGCAAACTTTTGGCTGAAATTACATCGCTTAAACATTTGAATGAAGATTGCAACCTTATGGAAAAAATTACACCATTCAAACACTTGGAGTGACGATCGCATCTATTCGGATGGAATTACATCACTCGACTATTGAATGAAGAATGCAATCTTCCTACCGAAATCACATCATTCGACACTTGGAGTGAAGATTGTAGCCTTTCATCCGAAATACATCACTCGTAGTTTTGAATGAAGACTACAACCTTTCAGTTGAAAATACATCATTCTGACACTTGGAGTGAAGACTATAACCTTTCGGCCGGAATTACATCACTACGACGTTTGAATGAAGACCGCAACCTTCTGAATAAAGATTGCAACCTTTCGACTGGAATTAGATCATTCTGACTCTTCGAGTGAAGACTACAACCTTTCTGCCAGAATTAAATCACTCAGACATTTAAAGAAGACTGCAACCTTTCGGTCAGAATTACATCATTCTAACACTTGGAGTGAAGATTGCATCATTTCGGCTGAAATTACATCACTCGGACTTTTGAATGAAGATTGTACTTTTTCTACCAGAATTACGTCATTCTGACACTTATCAGCCTTTCGGCTGGAATAACATCACTCCTACTTTTGAATGAAGACTACAACCTTTCAGTTGAAATTACACCATTCTAACACTTGGAGTAAAGACAACAACCTTTCGATCGTAATTACATCACTCGGACCTTTGAATGAAGACCATAACCTTTTGGCCGGAATTACATCATTCTGACACTTGGAGTGAAGATTATAGCCTTTTAGCCAGAATTACATCACTCGTAGTTTTGAATGAAGACTACAATCTTTCAGTTGGAATTACATCATTCTGACACTTGGAGTGAAGACTATAACCTTTCGGCCGAAATTACATCACTCTGATGTTTGAATTCAGACAGCAACCTGCTGAATAAAGATTGCAACATTTCGACTGGAATTAGATATTCTGACACTTCTAGTGAAGACTTCAACCTTTCTGCCAGAATTAAATCACTCAGATATTTAAAGAAGACTGCAACCTTTCAGTCAGAATTACATCATTCTAACACTTGGAGTGAAGATTGCATCATTTCGACTGAAATTACATCACTCGAACTTTTGAATAAAGATTGAATTACAACATTCTGACACTTATCAGCCTTTAGCCTGGAATAACATCACTCGTACTTTTGAATGAAGACTACAACCTTTCCGTTGAAATTACATCATTCTCACACTTGGAGTAAAGAAAACAACCTTTCGATCATAATTACATCACTAGGACCTTTGAATGAAGACCACAACCTTTTGGCCGGAATTACATCATTCTGACACATGGAGTGAAGATTGTAGCCTTTCAGCCAGAATGACATCACTCGTAGTTTTGAATGAAGACTATAACCTTTCAGTTGGAATTACATCATTCTGGCACTTGGAGTGATGACTACAACCTTTCTGCCGGAATTATATCACTCCGATCTTTGAATGAAAACCGCAACCGTCTGAATAAAGATTGCAACCTTTCCACTGGAATTAGATCATTCTGACTCTTCGAGTGAAGACTACAACCTTTCTGCCAGAATTAAATCACTCAGACATTTAAAGAAGACTGCAACCTTTCAGTCAGAATTACATCATTCGAACACTTGGAATGAAGATTGCATCATTTCGGCTAAAATTACATCACTCGGACTTTTGAATGAAGACTGTACTTTTTCAGCCAGAATTACGTCATTCTGACATTTATCAGCCTTTCGGCTGGAATGATATCACTCGTACTTTTGAATGAAGACTACAACCTTTCAGTTGAAATTACACCATTCTAACACTTGGAGTAAAGACAACAACCTTTCGATCGTAATTACATCACTCGGACCTTTGAATGAAGACCACAACCTTTTGGCCGGAATTACACCATTCTGACACTTAGAGTGAAGATTGTAGCCATTCAGCCAGAATTACAACACTCGTAGTTTTGAATGAAGACTACAACTTTTCAGTTGGAATTACATCATTCTGACACTTAGAGTGAAGACTACAACCTTTCGGCCGGAATTACATCACTACGACGTTTGAATGAAGACCGCAACCTTCTGAATAAAGACTGCAACCTTTCAGTCAGAATTACATCATTATAACACTTGGAGTGAATATTGCATCCTTTCAGTAGGAATTACACCCCTGAGACTTTTGAATAAATATTGCAACCTTTTGGCTGGAATTATACCCTTTTGACACTTGGAGTGAATATTGCATCCTTTCAACAGGAATTACATCACTCAGACAATTGAAAAAAGACTGCAACCTTTCAATCAGAATTACATCATTATAACACTTGGAGTGAAGATTCCATCCTTTCGACTGGAATTACATCACTTGGACTTTTGAATGAAGATTGCACCCTTTCATCCAGAATTACATCATTCTGACACTTCTAGTGAATACTACTGCCTTTCGGCTGGAATTACATCACTCGTACTTTTGAATGAAGACTACAACCTTTCAGTTGAAATTACACCATTCTAACACTTGGAGTAAAGACAACAACCTTTCGATCGTAAATACATCACTCCGACCTTTGAATGAAGACCACAACCTTTTGGCCGGAATTACATCATTCTGACACTTAGAGTGAAGATTGTAGCCATTCAGCCAGAATTACAACACTCGTAGTTTTGAATGAAGACTACAACTTTTCAGTTGGAATTACATCAATCTGACACTTATAGTGAAGACTATAACGTTTCGGCAGGAATTACATCACTCCGACGTTTGAATGAAGACCGCAACCTGCTGAATAAAGATTGCAACATTTCGACTGGAATTAGATATTCTGACACTTCTAGTGAAGACTACAACCTTTCTGCCAGAATTAAATCACTCAGATATTTAAAGAAGACTGCAACCTTTCAGTCAGAATTACATCATTCTAACACTTGGAGTGAAAATTGCATCATTTCGGCTGAAATTACATCACTCGGACTTTTGAACGAAGACTGTACTTTTTCAACCAGAATTACGTCATTCTGACATTTATCACCTTTCTACTGGAATGATATCACTCGTACTTTTGAATGAAGACTACAACCTTTCAGTTGAAATTACACCATTCTAACACTTGGAGTAAAGACAACAACCTTTCGATCGTAATTACATCACTCAGACCTTTGAATGAAGATCATAACCTTTTGGCCGGAATTACATCATTCTGACACTTGGAGTGAAGATTGTAGCCTTTCATCCAGAATTACATCACTCGTAGTTTTGAATGAAGACTACAACCTTTCAGTTTGAATTACATCATTCTGACACTTGGAGTGAAGACTACAACCTTTCGGCCGGAATTACATCACTACGACGTTTGAATGAAGACCGCAACCTTTTGAATAAAGACTGCAACCTTTCAGTCAGAATTACATCATTATAACACTTGGAGTGAATATTGCATCCTTTCAGCAGGAATTACACCCCTAAGACTTTTGAATAAAGATTGCAACCTTTTGGCTGGAATTATACCCTTTTGACACTTGGAGTGAATATTGCATCCTTTCAACAGGAATTACATCACTCAGACAATTGAAAAAAGACTGCAACCTTTCAATCAGAATTACATCATTATAACACTTGGAGTGAAGATTCCATCCTTTCGACTGGAATTACATCACTTGGACTTTTGAATGAAGATTGCACCCTTTCATCCAGAATTACATCATTCTGACACTTCTAGTGAATACTACTGCCTTTCGGCTGGAATTACATTACTCGTACTTTAAAATGAAGACGGCAAACTTTCGGCCGGATTACATCATTCTGACACTTTGAGTGAAGATGGCAACCTTTCGGATGAAATTACATCACTCAAACTTTTGTGTGAAGATTGCAACCTTTCGGCCAGAATTACATCATTCAGACGCTTAAAGAGAAGACTGCGTCTTTCCGCTGGAAATAGATCACTTAGACTTTTGAATGAAGATTGCAACCTCTCGGCCGAAATTACATGACTCGGATTTTTGAATGAAGACTTAAACCTATCATTATAACACTTGCAGTGAATATTGCATCCTTTCAGTAGGAATTACATCACTGAGACTTTTGAATAAAGATTGCAACCTTTCACCTGTAATTAGATCATTCTGACACTTGGAGTGAAGACTACAACATTTCGGCAGGAATTACATCACTCAGACAATTGAATGAAGATTGCACCCTTTCATCCAGCATTACATCATTCTGACACTTGTAGTGAATACTACTGCATTTGGCTGGAATTACATCACTCGTACTTTTAAATGAATATGGCAAACTTTCGGCCGGATTACATCATTCTGACACTTCGAGTGAAGATTACAACCTTTCGAATGGAATTACATCACTCGGACTTTTGAGAGAAGACTACAACCTTTTGGCCAGAATTACATCATCCAGACGCTTAAAGAGAAGACTGCGTCTTTCTGCCGAAAATACATCACTCAGACTTTTGAATCAAGATTGCAACCTCTAGGCCGAAATTACATCACTCGGATTTTTGAATGAAGACTTAAACCATTCAGTTGTAGTAACATCATTCTGACACTTGGAATGAAGACTGCAAACTTTTGGCCGAAATTACATCGCTCAAACATTTGAATGAAGATTGCAACCTTACGGAAAAAATTACACCATTCAAACACTTGGAGTGAAGACTGCATCCATTCGGATGGAATTACATCACTCACACTGTTGAATAAAGAATGCAATCTTCCGGCCGGAATCACATCATTGAGACATTTGGAGTGAAGACTGTAGGCCTTCATCCAAAATTACATCACTTGTAGTTTTGAATAAAGACTACAACCTTTCAGTTGGAATTACATCATTCTGACACTTGGAATGAAGACTGCAACCTTTTGACCGAAATTACATCACTCAGACCTTGGAATGAAGACTGGAACCTTTGCCGGAATTACATCATTCCGACTCTTGGATTGAAGACTACAACTTTTTTGCCGAAATTACATCACTCGGACTTTTGATTGAAGATTGTAACCTTTGGCTTGAATTACATCATTTTGACACTTGGAGTGAATATTGCATCTTTTCAGTAGGAATTACATCACCGAGACTTTTGAATAAATATTTCAACCTTTCAGTTGGAATTATATCAATCTGACACTTGGAGTGAAGAATACAACCTTTCGGCAAGAATTACATCACTCAGGCATTTGAAAGAAGGCTGCAACCTTTCAGACATAATTACATCATTATAATAGTTGGAGTGAAGATTGCATCGTTTCAGCAGGAATTATATCACTCGGACTTTTGAATGAAGACTGCACACTTTCAGCCATAATTATGTCATTTTGACACTTGTAATAAACACTATAGCCTTTCGGTTGGAATTGCGTCACTTGCACTTTTAAATGAAGACTGCAACCTTTCGATCGGATTACATCATTCTGACACGTAGAGTTAAAACTGCAACCTTTCAACTTGAATTACATCACTTAGACCTTGGAATGAAGACTGGAACCTTTGCCAAAATTATATCATTCAGACTCTTGTATTGAAGACTATAACCTTTTGGCCGAAATTACATCAGTCGGACTTTTGAATGAAGACTATAACCTTTGGCTGGAATTATACTTTTTTGACACTTGGAGTGAATATTGCATCCTTTCAGCAAGAATTACATCACTGAGACTTTTAAATAAATATTGCTACCTTTCGGCCAGAACTAAATCACTCAAACATTTGAAGGAAGACGGCAACCTTTAAGACAGAACTACATCATTATAACACTTGGAGTGAAGATTTCATCCTTTTGGTTGGAATAACATCACTTGGAATTTTGAATGAACATTGCACCCTTTCAACCATAATTACGCCATTTTGACACTTGTAGTGAACACTACAGCCTTTCGGCTGGAATTACATTACTTGTACTTTTAAATGAAGATTGCAACCTTTAGGTCGGATTACATCATTCTGACACATGGAGAGAAGACTGCAACCTTTCAGATGGAATTACATCACTCAGACTTTTGAGTGAAGACTGCAACCTTTCAGCCAGAATTACATCATTCAGACGCTTAAAGTGAAGACTACGTCTTTCCGCCGGAATTACATCACTCAGACTTTTGAATGAAGATTGCAACGTTTTGGCCGGAATTACATCATTCTGACACTTGGAGTGAAGACTACATCCTTTTGGCTGGAATTCTATCATTTAGAATCATGGAGTGAAGACTGTGACCTTTCTGCCAAAATTACATCACTCGCACTTTTAAATAATGACTGCAACATTTCGGTTGTAATTACATCATTCCGAAACTTGGAATCAAGATTGCAACCTTTCGACCAGAATTACATCACTCAGACTTTTGAATGAAGACTGCAACCTTTTGGCTGGAGTTACGTCACTCAAACTTTTGAATGAAGACAACAACCTTTCAGTTGGAATGACATCATTCTGACACTTGGAGTGAAGACTACAACCGTTCGGCCGTAATTACATCACTCGGATGTTTGAATGAAGATCGCAACCTTTTGGCCGAAATTACATCATTCTGACACTTGGAGTGAAGACTGCATCCCTTTGGCTAGAATTAAATCACTCTGACCTTTGAATGAATATTGTAAACTTTCAGCCGAAATTCCATCATTCAGAATCTTGGAGTGAAGACTGTGACCTTTGGCCCAAAATTACATCACTCGGACTTTTAAATAATGTCAGCAAGCTTTCGGTCGTAATTACATCATTCTGACACTTGGAATCAAGACTGCAACCTTTCTACCAGAATTACATGACTCAGACTTTTGAACGATGACTGCAACCTTTTGGCTGGAGTTACGTCACTCGGACTTTTGAATGAAGATTGCAACCTTTTGACTCGAATTACATCACTCGAACTTTTGACTGAAGACTTTAACCTTTCACCAAGAGTTAAATCACACAGATTTTTTTATAAAGATTGCAACGTTTAGACATTTGAAAGAAGACTGCAACCTTTTAGACAGAATTACATCATTATAACACTTGGAGTGAAGATTTCATCCTTTTGGTTGAATAAAATCACTTGGAATTTTGAATGAAGATTGCACCATTTCAAACAGAATTACGTCATTTTGACACTTGTAGTGAACACTACAACCTTTCAGCTGGAATTGCATCACTCGTACTTTTAAATGAAGACTGCAACCTTTCAGCCAGAATTACATCATTCAGATGCCTAAAGTGAAGACTGCGTCTTTCCGCCGGAATTACATCATTCTGACACTTGGAGTGAGACTACATCCTTTTGGCCAAAATTATATCACTCTGACCTTTAAATGAATATTGTAAAGTTTCGACCGGAATTCTATCATTTAGAATCATGGAGTGAAGACAACAACCTTTCTGCCAAAATTACATCACTCATACTTTTAAATAATGACTGCAACATTTCGGTCGTAATTTCATCATTCTGAAATTTGGAATCAAGATTGCAACCTTTCGACTAGAATTACATCACTCAGACTTTTGAATGATGACTGCAACCTTTTGGCTGGAGTTACGTCACTCGGACTTTTGAATGAAGACAACAACCTTTCAGTTGGAATTACATCATTCTGAGGCTTGGGATGAAGATGGCAAACCTTTGGCCAGAATTACATCGCTCAGACATTTGAATGAAGTTGGCAACCTTTTGGCCAAAATTACACCATTATGACACTTGGAGTGAAGACTGCATCCTTTTGGCTAGAATTATATCACTCTGACCTTTGAATGAATATGGTAAACTTTAAGTCGGAATTCCATCATTCAGAATCTTGGAGTGAAGACTATGACCTTTCGCCCAAAATTACATCACTCGGACTTTTAAATAATGTCTGCAACCTTTCAGTCGTAATTACATCATTCTGACACTTGGAATCAAGACTGCAACCTTTCTACCAGAATTACATGACTCAAACTTTTGAACGATGACTGCAACCTTTCGGCTGGAGTTACGTCACTCGGATTTTTGAATGAAGATTGCAACCTTTTGACTCGAATTACATCACTCGGACTTTTGACTAAAGACTTTAACCTTTCACCAAGAGTTAAATCACTCAGATTTTTTTATAAAGACTGCACCGTTTAGGCTGGAATTACATAATTCTGACACATGGAGTGAAGACTGCAACCCTTCGGCCGGTATTGCATCACTCAGACATTTAAGTTAAGACTGCGACCTCTCGGCCGAAAATACACCACTCAAACTTTTAAATGAAGACTGAAAACTTTCAACCATAATGATATCATTCTGACACTTACAATGAAGAATGCAACTTTTTGGATGAAATAACATCACTCGAACCTTTGAAAAAAAACATCAACCTTTCGGCCGAAATTACATTATTCGGACAGTTGGAGTGAATACTGCAACCTTTCACAGTAATTACATCATTCTGACCCTTGGAATGAAGTCTGTAACCTTTCGGCCAGAATTACATCATTCAGATGATTAAAGTGAAGACTGCGTCTTTCCACCAGAATTACATCACTTAGACTTTTGAATGAAGATTGTATCCTTTTGGCCGGAATTACATCATTCAGACTCTTGGATTGAAGACTACAACCTTTTGGCCGAAATTACATCAGTCGGACTTTTGATTGGAGACTGTAACCTTTGGCTGGAATTATACCCTTTTGACACTAGGAGTGAAAATTGCATCCTTTCAACAGGAATTACATCATTGACTTTTAAATAAATGTTGCAACCTTTCAGCTGGAATTAGATCATTCTGACACTTGGAGTGAAGACTACAACCTTTCGGCCATAATTACATCACTCAAACATTTGAAAGAAGACTGCAACCTTTTAGACGGAATTACATCATTATAACACTTCGAGTGAAGATTTCATCCTTTTGGTTGAATAAAATCACTTGGAATTTTGAATGAAGATTGCACCCTTTCAACCAGAATTACGTCATTTTGACATTTGTAGTGAACACTACAACCTTTCAGCTGGAATTGCATCACTCATACTTTTAAATGAAGACTGCAACCTTTCAGCCAGAATTACATCATTCAGATGCCTAAAGTGAAGACTGCGTCTTTCCGCCGGAAATACATCATTCTGACACTTGGAGTGAGACTACATCCTTTTGGCCGAAATTATACCACTTTGACCTTTAAATGAATATTGTAAAGTTTCGACCGGAATTCTATCATTTAGAATCATGGAGTGAAGACTGTGACCTTTCTGCCAAAATTACATCACTCATACTTTTAAATAATGACTGCAACATTTCGGTCGTAATTTCATCATTCTGAAATTTGGAATCAAGATTGCAACCTTTCGACTAGAATTACACCACTCAGACTTTTGAATGAAGACTGCAACCTTTTGGCTAGAGTTACGTCACTCGGACTTTTGAATGAAGACAACAACCTTTCAGTTGGAATTACATCATTCTGACGCTTGGGATGAAGATGGCAAACCTTTGGCCAGAATTACATCGCTCAGACATTTGAATAAAGATGGCAACCTTTTGGCCAAAATTACACCATTATGACACTTGGAGTGAAGACTGCATCCTTTTGGCTAGAATTATATCATTCTGACCTTTGAATGAATATGGTAAACTTTCAGCCGGAATTCCATCATTCAGAATCTTGGAGTGAAGATTATGACCTTTCGCCCAAAATTTCATCACTCGGACTTTTAAATAATGTCTGCAACCTTTCAGTCGTAATTACATCATTCTAACACTTAGAATCTAGACTGCAACCTTTCTACCAGAATTACATGACTCAAACTTCTGAATGATGACTACAACCTTTTGGCTGGAGTTACGTCACTCGGACTTTTGAATGAAGATTGCAACCTTTTGACTCGAATTACATCACTCGGACTTTTGACTGAAGACTTTAACCTTTCACCAAGAGTTAAATCACTCAGATTTTTCTATAAAGACTGCAACGTTTAGGCTGGAATTACATAATTCTGACACATGGAGTGAAGACTACAACCCTTCGACCGGTATTGCATCACTCAGACCTTTGAGTTAAGACTGCAACCTCTCAGCCGAAATTACATCACTCAAACTTTGAAATGAGGACTGCAAACTTTCAACCATAATGATATCATTCTGACACTTACAATGAAGAATGCAACTTTTTGGATAAAATAACATCACTCGAACCTTTGAATAAAAATATCAACCTTTCGGCCATAATTTCATTATTCAGACAGTTGGAGTGAATACTGCAACCTTTCACGGTAATTACATCATTCTGACCCTTGGAATGAAGACTGCAACCTTTCGACCAGACTTACATCATTCAGATCATTAAAGTGAAGACTGCGTCTTTCCACCGGAATTACATCACTCAGACTTTTGAATGAAGATTGCATCCTTTTGGCCGAAATTACATCATTTTGACACATGGAGTGAAGACTGCAACATTTTGGCCGGAATTACATCACTCAGACCTTGGAATGAAGAGTGAAACCTTTGCCAGAATTACATCATTCAGACTCTTGGATTGAAGACTACAACCTTTAGGACAAAATTACATCACTCGGACTTTTGAATGAAGAGTGTAACCTTTGGCTGGAATTACATCATTTTGACACTTGGAGTGAATATTGCATCCTTTCAGTTGGAATTACATCAATGAAACTTTTGAATAAAGATTGCAATCTTTCGGCTGGAATTAGATCATTCTGACACTTCGAGTGAAGACTACAACCTTTCGACCAGAATTACATCACGTAAACATTTGAAAGAAGATTGCAACCTTTCAGTAAGATTACATCATTATAACACTTGTAGTGAAGATTGCATCCTTTCGGCTGGAATTACATCACTCAAACTTTTGTATGAAGATTGCACCGTTTCGGCATGAACTACGTCATTCTGACACTTGTAGGGAACACTACAACCTTTCCGCTGGAATTACATCACTCATACTTTTAAATGAAGACTGCAACCTTTCGACTAGATTACATCATTCTGTAACTTGGAGTGAAGACTGCAACATTTCAGACGGAATTACATCACTCGGACTTTTGAGTGAAGATTGCAACCTTTCGGCCAGAATTATATCATTCAGACGCTTAAATTTAAGACCGCATCTTTCCGCCGGAATTACATCATTCAGACTTTTGAATGAATATTGCATTTTTTAGTCGGAATTACATAATTCTGACACATGGAGTGAAGACTGCAACCCTTCGGCCGGTATTGCATCACTCAGACCTTTGAGTTAAGACTGCGACCTCTTGGCAAAAATTACGTCACTCAAACTTTTAAATGAAGACAGCAAACTTTCAACCATAATGATATCATTCTGACACTTACAATGAAGAATGAAACTTTTTGGACGAAATTACATCACTCGAACCTTTGAGTAAAAACATCAACCTTTCGGCCATAATTTCATTATTCAGACAGTTGGAGTGAATACTGCGACCTTTCACGGTAATTACATCATTCTGACCCTTGGAATGAAGACCGCAACCTTTCGACAAGACTTACATCATTCAGATCATTAAAGTGAAGACTGCGTCTTTCCACCCATATTACATCACTCATACTTTTGAATGAAGATTGCATCCTTTTGGCCGGAATTACATCATTTAGACACATGGAGTGAAGACTGCAACATTACAGCCGGAATTACATCCCTCAGATTTTTGAATGAATACTTAAACGCTTCCGTCATAATTACATCATTCTGACACCTGGAATGAAGACTGAACCTTTCCACCGGAATTACATCACTCAGACCTTGGAATGAAGACTGAAACCTTTGCCAGAATTACATCATTCAGACTCTTGGATTGAAGACTACAACCTTTAGGACAAAATTACATCACTCGGACTTTTGAATGAAGAGTGTAACATTTGGCTGGAATTACATCATTTTGACACTTGGAGTGAATATTGCATCCTTTCAGTTGGAATTACATCAATGAAACTTTTGAATAAAGATTGCAATCTTTCGGCTGGAATTAGATTATTCTGACACTTCGAGTGAAGACTACAACCTTTCGACCAGAATTACATCACGTAAACATTTGAAAGAAGATTGCAACCTTTCAGTCAGATTACATCATTATAACACTTGGAGTGAAGATTGCATCCTTTCGGCTGGAATTACATCACTCAAACTTTTGTATGAAGATTGCACCGTTTCAGCATGAACTACGTCATTCTGACACTTATAGGGAACACTACAACCTTTCCGCTGGAATTACATCACTCATACTTTTAAATGAAGACTGCAACCTTTCGACTAACTTACATCATTCTGTAACTTGGAGTGAAGACTGCAACATTTCAGACGGAATTACATCACTCGGACTTTTGAGTGAAGATTGCAACCTTTCGGCCAGAATTACATCATTCAGACTCTTAAACTGAAGACTGCGTCTTACCGCCAGAATTACATCACTCAGACTTTTGAATGAAGATTGCAACCTTTTGTCCGGAATTACATCATTCTGATACTTGGAGTGAAGACAACATCCTTTTGGCAGGATTTATATGACTCTGACCTTTAAATGAATATTGTTAAGTTTCGACCGGAATTTTATCATTTAGAATCATGGAATGAAGACCACCCTTTCTGCCAAAATTACATCACTCGTACTTTTAAATAATTACTGCAACATTTCGGTCGTAATTACATCATTCTGAAACTTGGAATCAAGATTGCAACCTTTCGACCAGAATTACATCACTCAGACTTTTGAATGAAGACTGCAACCTTTTGGCTGGAGTTACCTCACTCGGACTTTTGAATGAAGACAACAACCTTTCAGTTGGAATTACATCATTCTGACGCTTGGAATGAAAAAGACAAACTTTTGGCCAGAATTACATCGCTCAGAAATTTGAATGAAGATCGCAACCTTTCAGCCAAAATTACACCATTATGACACTTGGAGTGAAGACTGCATCCTTTTGGCTGGATTTATATGACTCTGACCTTTAAATGAATATTGTAAAGTTTCGACCGGAATTTTATCATTTAGAATCATGGAGTGAAGACCACCCTTTCTGCCAAAATTACATCACTCGTACTTTTAAATAATTACTGCAACATTTCGGTCGTAATTACATCATTCTGAAACTTGGAATCAAGATTGCAACCTTTCGACCAGAATTACATCACTCAGACTTTTGAATGAAGACTGCAACCTTTTGGCTGGAGTTACCTCACTCGGACTTTTGAATGAAGACAACAACCTTTCAGTTGGAATTACATCATTCTGACGCTTGGAATGAAAAAGACAAACTTTTGGCCAGAATTACATCCCTCAGAAATTTGAATGAAGATCGCAACCTTTCAGCCAAAATTACACCATTATGACACTTGGAGTGAAGACTGCATCCTTTTGGCTAGAATTATATCACTCTGACCTTTGAATGAATATGGTAAACTTTCAGCTGGAATTCCATCATTCAGAATCTTGGAGTGAAGAATGTGACCTTTCGCTCAAAATTACATCACTCGGACTTTTAAATAATGTCTGCAACCTTTCGGTCGTAATTACATCATTCTGACACTTGGAATCAAGACTGCAACCTTTCTACCAGAATTACATGACTCAGACTTTTGCACAAAGACTGCAACCTTTTGGCTGGACTTACGTCACTTGGGCTTTTGAATGAAGACTGCAACCTTTTGGCTCGAATTACATCACTCAGACTTTTGACTGAAGACTGTAACCTTTCAGCTGGAGTTACATCACTCAGACTTTGCTATGAAGACTGCAACGTTTATGCTGGAATTACATAATTCTGACACATGGAGTGAAGACTACAACCGTTCGGCCAGTATTGCATCACTCAGACCTTTGAGTTAAGACTGCGACCTCTCAGCTAAAATTACATCACTCAAACTTTTAAATGAGGACTGCAAACTTTCAACCATAATGATATCATTCAGACACTTACAATGAAGAATGCAACTTTTTGGATAAAATAACATCACTCGAACCTTTGAATAAAAACATTAACCTTTCGGCCATAATTTCATTATTCAGACAGTTGGAGTGAATACTGCAACCTTTCACGGTAATTACATCATTCTGACCCTTGGAATGAAGACTGCAACCTTTCGGCCAGAATTACATCATTCAGATCATTAAAGTGAAGACTGCGTCTTTCCACCGGAATTACATCACTCAGACTTTTGAATGAAGATTGCATCCTTTTGGCCGAAATTACATAATTTTGATACATGGAGTGAAGACTGCAACATTTCGGCCGGAATTACATCACTTAGATTTTTGAATGAATACTTAAACGCTTCGGTCATAATTACATCATTCTGACACTTGGAATGAAGACTGAACCTTTCGACCGGAATTACATCACTCAAACCTTGGAATGAAGACTGAAACCATTGCCAGAATTACATCATTTAGACTCCTGGATTGAAGACTACAACCTTTAGGCCAAAATTACATCACTCGGACTTTTGAATGAAGAATGTAACCTTTGGATGGAATTACATCATTTTGACACTTGGAGTGAATATTGCATCCTTTCAGTTGGAATTACATCACTGAAATTTTGAATAAAGATTGCAATCTTTCGGCTGGAATTAGATCATTCTAACACTTCGAGTGAAGACTACAACCTTTCGACCAGAATTACATCACGTAAACATTTAAAAGAAGATTGCAACCTTTCAGTCAGATTACATCATTATAACACTTGGAGTGAAGATTGCATCCTTTCGGCTGGAATTACATCACTCAAGCTTTTGAATGAAGATTGCACTGTTTCAACAAGAATTACGTCATTCTGACACTTGTAGGGAACACTACAGCCGTTCCGCTGGAGTTACATCACTCATACTTTTAAATGAAGACTGCAACCTTTCGACTAGATTACATCATTCTGTAACTTGGAGTGAAGACTGGAACCTTTCAGATAGAATTACATCCCTCGAACTTTTGAGTGAAGATTGCAACCTTTCGGCCAGAATTATATCATTCAGACGCTTAAAGTTAAGGCCGTGTCTTTTCGCCGGAATTACATCATTCAGACTTTTGAATGAAGATTGCATTTTTAGTCGGAATTACATAATTCTGACACATGGAGTGAAGACTGCAACCCTTCGGCCGGTATTGCATCACTCAGACCTTTGAGTTAAGACTGCGACCTCTTGGCAAAAATTACATCACTCAAACTTTTAAATGAAGATTGCAAACTTTCAACCATAATGATATCATTTTGACACTTACAATGAAGAATGAAACTTTTCGGACGAAATTACATCACTCGAACCTTTGAATAAAAACATCAAACTTTCGACTGGAATTACATTATTCGGACACTTGGAGTGAAGATTGTAACCTTTCACCATAATTACATTATTCTGACCCTTGAAATGAATATAGCAACCTTTCGACCAGAATTACATCTGTCACGACCCGACCCGACGGGCCGCGACTAACCGCCCTAATGACGTCATTATACTACCCTGTCACACATAATCTAACTAACCCCTAATGAGTCTGAAATCCGGCAGCATAACGTCGCAATAACAACATATGCCAGGGTAGGCAAGCCGACAAGGCTGCCTTTACCCCCGAATGCACCTGTCTCCTGAGGAGTCACAATTAGCCAATATAAAATAACAAGCAAGCCAACAAGGCTGCCACCAGATAGTAACGTATAAACATGGGAATACCCCAGCACAGAATACAATAACATGACTGACCCAAACAGAGTCATAACCCTTACATACGTACAACCCACCACTGTCTACTGACCTCTATAAGAAGAAGAACGACATATGACGGGACAGGGCCCCGTCGTGCCCTTAAATACAAACAGAAGCTCTAAAGAGATTCGGTACCAACATGACAAAACTCTGGATCAAAGGAGCTTTCCAACCTGCTGAGTAGGAACCTAGGCCTGAGGTTCACCAAACTGAAAACATGTACCTGCGGGCATGAAACGCATCCCCCCGAGGAAAGGGGGGTCAGTACGAAATGATGTACTGAGTATGTAAAACATGAAGCTGTAAAATAAATCATAAGTAGCCAACAGAAACATGAGATCAGTATAAAAATCAGGATCCAAAAACAATTGTGCCATAAACCATAAAAGTCAGTTGTGCCTTATAAACATGAGAGTCAAGTCAGGAAAACATGTATGCCTGTCCATATACATATATATACCCGTAACGTAACCCGGCCCATTAATGCGGGACTCGGTTGAATCATATCATAACCCGGCCCATCCTGGGACTCGATAAAGTCATATCTCATCTATGGATCCATCCTACGTAACCCGGCCCTCTAGTGAGGGTCTCGGTGAACGATGCAAGGTTGTGCACGAGTCGTAACCCGGCCCGGGACTCGGTGAGGTGAAGTAGTAACACTTAGCACGAGTAGATATCATGAGTGCTATGCAAGTAAAAATCATCATTTGACTCTCAATAAAATCATTACAATAATGTCATAATAAACTCTTTGCTGAAAAATCATAGGCACTTCTCATAACAATCCTCTTTAGGAATTAAACTATATAAGAATTAAGTACGTCCGCCGTACTTTCATTAAAGCATGCCAAAAGAAAGAAGTAAGGGTTTCACATACCTCTTAGACGAACTAATCAACTCAATATTAGAGTATGCCTCGTTTTAAAACTTCAACCTTGTCGTCGAATTTATCTAAGTTCTGCGGGTCCTTGTAAGCCCCTATGAATGCTTATCTACATCATACGAATGATTTAAATCATAATCGACACAACATATTAAAAACAGATTCTTAGGGATATTCTAATGAACACCTTAACCGCGTAGAACCTATATTCCTTCTATATCGAAATCTATGTAAGTAGTGAAACATCCAACTCTCTTAATCCTCCTTCTTATACTACTAAAATCTCCGAAACAGTACCACAATTTCACATGCAAACCCAAGAACTCTCGCAACGAATGACAGTCCCGACAACACCCAACCCAAATTCGCATTTTCGACAATCGTCTTTAGAACCAATAGCAGGAAATGACTTTAGAAAAATTGTACATACTATTAAGAACAAGGAAGGTTACCTCATTAAACACATCGACGAGAATTGTTGGGAAACCCTTTTGCTCGACACAGCTTCCGACAACCAGAAACAGACCCCCAAATCGATTCGCGCTAGAATCCGGTTGTATTCAAGGTTTCTTGTAAAGCTCCTGAGTTTCTAAGCTTGCTAATGGTTCGGTTCTACTGGAATTTTAACCCAGAATACCAAGAATTTCCCCCTTCGCTAGTTATAAGAAAGCTCCCGAAAATCCCCAATTTTGGTCGAAATCTCAGAAAACCCATCGACCGAGGCCTGCTCCTGCTGCTAGAAATGTGACCCTTTAATTCCTCACAGATTCTTGATGAAGATGAAGGTTGAAGAGATGGAAGTGAAGAAATGAAAGAAAATGGAGAAGGAAGCCTTATGGCTGCTATCGGTCGATCGATTTGGGGGTGACTCGATTTGGGGCTTGGCCACCCCCAAATCGTTTATTAAAATCCCACTTACCAAACCCCACTATAAATTGTCCCCTCCCTAATTAATTAATCCCACAATTAATTAATTATACACACAATTAAATTTCCGGTCTCCAATTATTTAAATCTCGACGATTACTAAAATCCTCATATGTCAATATCATACTTCCCGTAACAAAAAACCAGTCAATACTCTCTCCAGGATACACAATTATTTAAACTCCGTCGTCACACTTACTAAATCCCAAAATTATTTCGGGATCACGCCCTTTTATATACTAATCCTCTTATTAATATACACAAGTACAACGAAATTTTCCCGGGTCCGGGTCTACTTACCTACGCTACGAGTTCAACCGCTATCCGAAAATACGGGGTGTTACAACATCATTCAGATGATTAAAGTGAAGACTGCATCTTTCCACCCATATTACATCACTCATACTTTTGAATGAAGAGTGCATCCTTTTGGCTGGAATTACATCATTTTGACACATGGAGTGAAGCCTGCAACATTTCGGCCGAAATTACATCACTCAGATTTTTGAATGAATGCTTAAACGCTTCGGTCATAATTACATCATTCTGACACTTAGAATGAAGAATGAACCTTTCGACCGGAATTACATCACTCACACCTTGGAATGAAGACTGAAACCTTAGCCAGAATTACATCATTCAGACTCTTGGATTGAAGACTACAACCTTTAGGCCAAAATTACATAACTCGGCCTTTTGAATGAAGAGTGTAACCTTAGGGCCGGAATTACGTCATTTTGACACTTGGAGTGAATATTGCATCCTTTCGGTTGGAATTACATCACCGAAACTATTGAATAAAGATTGCAATCTTTCGGTGGAATTAGATCATTCTGACACTTCGAGTGAAGACTACAACCTTTCGACCAGAATTACATCACGTAAACATTTCAATGACGATTGCATACTTTCAGTCAGATTACATCATTATAACACTTGGAGTGAAGATTGCATCCTTTCGGCTGGAATTACATCACTCAAACTTTTGAATGAAGATTGCACCGTTTCAACAAGAATTACGTCATTCGACACTTGTAGGGAACACTACAAATTTCTTTCCGCCGGAGTTACATCACTCATACTTTTAAATGAAGACTGCAACCTTTAGACTAGATTACATCATTCTGTAACTTGGAGTGAAGACTGCAACCTTTCAGACGGAATTACATCACTCGGACTTTTGAGTGAAGATGGCAACCTTTCAGCCAGAATTACGTCATTCAGACGCTTAAAGTGAAAACCGCGTCTTTCCGCCGGAATTATATCATTCAGAATTTTGAATGAAGATTGCATTTTTTGGTCGGAATTACATAATTCTGACACATGGAGTGAAGACTGCAACCCTTCGGCCGGTATTGCATCACTCAGACCTTTGAGTTAAGACTGCGACCTCTTGGCAAAAATTACATCAGTCAAACTTTTAAATGAAGACTGCAAACTTCCAACCATAATGATATCATTTTGACACTTACAATGAAGAATGAAACTTTTCGAACGAAATTACATCACTAGAACCTTTGAATAAAAACATCAAACTTTCAACTGAAATTACATTATTCGGACACTTGGAGTCAAGATTGTAACCTTTCACCATAATTACATCATTCTGACCCTGGAAATGAATATAGCAACCTTTCGACCAGAATTACATCATTCAGATGATTAAAGTGAAGACTGCATCTTTCCACCCATATTACATCACTCATACTTTTGAATGAAGATTGTATCCTTTTGGCCGGAATTACATTATTTTGACACATGGAGTGAAGCCTGCAACATTTCGGCCGGAATTACATCTCTCAGATTTTTGAATGAATGCTTAAACGCTTCGGTCATAATTACATCATTCTGACACTTAGAATGAACCTTTCGACCGGACTTACATCACTCACACCTTGGAATGAAGACTGAAACCTTTTCCAGAATTACATCATTCAGACTCTTGGATTGAAGACTACAACCTTTAGGCCAAAATTACATCACTCAGACTTTTGAATGAAGAGTGTAACCTTAGGCTGGAATTACATCATTTTGACACTAGGAGTGAATATTGCATCCTTTCAGTTGGAATTACATCACTGAAACTTTTGAATAAAGATTGCAATCTTTCGGCTGGAATTAGATCATTCTGACACTTCGAGTGAAGACTACAACCTTTCGAACAGAATTACATCACGTAAACATTTCAAAGACGATTGCAACCTTTCAGTCAGATTACATCATTATAACACTTGGAGTGAAGATTGCATCCTTTCGGCTGGAATTACATCACTCAAACTTTTGAATGAAGATTGCACCGTTTCAACAAGAATTACGTCATTCTGACACTTGTAGGGAACACTACAGCCTTTCCGCTGGAGTTACATCACTCATACTTTTAAATGAAGACTGCAACCTTTAGACTAGATTACATCATTCTGTAACTTGGAGTGAAGACTGCAACCTTTCAGACGGAATTACATCACTCGGACTTTTGAGTGAAGATTGCAACCTTTCGGCCAGAATTACATCATTCAGACGCTTAAAGTGAAGACCGCGTCTTTCCGCCGGAATTATATCATTCAGACTTTTGAATGAAGATTGCATTTTTTGGTCGGAATTACATAATTCTGACACATGGAGTGAAGACTGCAACCCTTCGGCCGGTATTGCATCACTCAGACCTTTGAGTTAAGACTGCGACCTCTTGGCAAAAATTACATCACTCAAACTTTTAAATGAAGACTGCAAACTTTCAACCATAATGATATCATTTTGACACTTACAATGAAGAATGAAACTTTTAGGACGAAATTACATCACTCGAACCTTTGAATAAAAACATCAAACTTTCAACTGAAATTACATTATTCGGACACTTGGAGTGAAGATTGTAACCTTTCACCATAATTACATCATTCTGACCCTTGAAATGAATATAGCAACCTTTCGACCAGAATTACATCATTCAGATGATTAAAGTGAAGACTGCATCTTTCCACCCATATTACATCACTCATACTTTTGAATGAAGATTGCATCCTTTTGGCTGGAATTACATCATTTTGACACATGGAGTGAAGCCTGCAACATTTCGGCCGGAATTACATCACTCAGATTTTTGAATGAATGCTTAAACGCTTCGGTCATAATTACATCATTCTGACACTTAGAATGAAGAATGAACCTTTCGACCGGAATTACATCACTCACACCTTGGAATGAAGACTTGAAACCTTTTCCAGAATTACATCATTCAGACTCTTGGATTGAAGACTACAACCTTTAGGCCAAAATTACATCACTCGGACTTTTGAATGAAGAGTGTAACCTTAGGCTGGAATTACATCATTTTGACACTTGGAGTGAATATTGCATCCTTTCAGTTGGAATTACATCACTGAAACTTTTGAATAAAGATTGCAATCTTTCGGCTGGAATTAGATCATTCTGACACTTCGAGTGAAGACTACAACCTTTCGACCAGAATTACATCACGTAAACATTTCAAAGACGATTGCAACCTTTCAGTCAGATTACATCATTATAACACTTGGAGTGAAGATTGCATCCTTTCGGCTGGAATTACATCACTCAAACTTTTGAATGAAGATTGCACCGTTTCAACAAGAATTACGTCATTCGACACTTGTAGGGAACACTACACCTTTCCGCCGGAGTTACATCACTCATACTTTTAAATGAAGACGCAACCTTTAGACTAGATTACATCATTCTGTAACTTGGAGTGAAGACCGCAACCTTTCGGACGGAATTACATCACTCGGACTTTTGAGTGAAGATTGCAACCTTTCGGCTAGAATTACATCATTCAGACGCTTAAAGTGAAGACCGCGTCTTTCCGCCGGAATTATATCATTCGACTTTTGAATGAAGATTGCATTTTTTGGTCGGAATTACATAATTCGACACATGGAGTGAAGACTTGCAACCCTTCGGCGGTATTGCATCACTCGGACCTTTGAGTTAAGACTGCGACCTCTTGGCAAAAATTACATCACTCAAACTTTTAAATGAAGACGCAAACTTTCAACCATAATGATATCATTTTGACACTTACAATGAAGAATGAAACTTTTCGAACGAAATTACATCACTAGAACCTTTGAATAAAAACATCAAACTTTCAACTGAAATTACATTATTCGGACACTTGGAGTGAAGATTGTAACCTTTCACCATAATTACATCATTCTGACCCTTGAAATGAATATAGCAACCTTTCGACCAGAATTACATCATTCAGATGATTAAAATGAAGATTGCATCTTTCCACCCATATTACATCACTCATACTTTTGAATGAAGATTGCATCCTTTTGGCTGGAATTACATCATTTTGACACATGGAGTGAAGCCTGCAACATTTCGGCCGGAATTACATCACTCAGATTTTTGAATGAATGCTTAAACGCTTCGGTCATAATTACATCATTCTGACACTTAGAATGAAGAATGAACCTTTCGACCGGAATTACATCACTCACACCTTGGAATGAAGATCGAAACCTTTTCCGAAATTACATCATTCGGACTCTTGGATTGAAGACTACAACCTTTAGGCCAAAATTACATCACTCGGACTTTTGAATGAAGAGTGTAACCTTAGGTGGAATTACATCATTTTGACACTTGGAGTGAATATTGCATCCTTTCGGTTGGAATTACATCACCGAAACTTTTGAATAAAGATTGCAATCTTTCGGTGGAATTAGATCATTCGACACTTCGAGTGAAGACTACAACCTTTCGACCGAATTACATCACGTAAACATTTCAAAGACGATTGCAACCTTTCGGTCGTCGATTACATCATTATAACACTTGGAGTGAAGATTGCATCCTTTCGGCTGGAATTACATCACTCAAACTTTTGAATGAAGATTGCACCGTTTCAACAAGAATTACGTCATTCTGACACTTGTAGGGAACACTACAGCCTTTCCGCTGGAGTTACATCACTCATACTTTTAAATGAAGACTGCAACCTTTAGACTAGATTACATCATTCTGTAACTTGGAGTGAAGACTACAACCTTTCAGATGGAATTACATCACTCGGACTTTTGAGTGAAGATTGCAACCTTTCGGCTAGAATTACATCATTCAGACGCTTAAAGTGAAGACCGCGTCTTTCCGCCGGAATTATATCATTCAGACTTTTGAATGAAGATTGCATTTTTTTGGTCGGAATTACATAATTCTGACACATGGAGTGAAGACTGCAACCCTTCGGCCGGTATTGCATCACTCAGACCTTTGAGTTATGACTGCGACCTTTTGGCAAAAATTACATCACTCAAACTTTTAAATGAAGACTGCAAACTTTCAACCATAATGATATCATTTTGACACTTACAATGAAGAATGAAACTTTTAGGACGAAATTACATCACTCGAACCTTTGAATAAAAACATCAAACTTTCGATTGGAATTACATTATTCGGACACTTGGAGTGAAGATTGTAACCTTTCACCATAATTACATCATTCTGACCCTTGAAATGAATATAGCAACCTTTCGACCAGAATTACATCATTCAGATGATTAAAGTGAAGACTGCATCTTTCCACCCATATTACATCACTCATACTTTTGAATGAAGATTGCATCCTTTTGGCTGGAATTACATCATTTTGACACATGGAGTGAAGCCTGCAACATTTCGGCCGGAATTACATCACTCAGATTTTTGAATGAATGCGTAAACGCTTCGGTCATAATTACATCATTCTGACACTTAGAATGAAGAATGAACCTTTCGACCGGAATTACATCACTCACACCTTGGAATGAAGACTGAAACCTTTTCCATAATTACATCATTCAGACTCTTGGATTGAAGACTACAACCTTTAGGCCAAAATTACATCACTCGGACTTTTGAATGAAGAATGTAACCTTTGGATGGAATTACATCATTTTGACACTTGGAGTGAATATTGCATCCTTTCAGTTGGAATTACATCACTGAAACTTTTGAATAAAGATTGCAATCTTTCGGCTGGAATTAGATCATTCTGACACTTCAAGTGAAGACTACAACCTTTCTACCAGAATTACATCACGTAAACATTTCAAAGATGATTGCATACTTTCAGTCAGATTACATCATTATAACACTTGGAGTGAAGATTGCATCCTTTCGGCCGGAATTACATCACTCAAACTTTTGAATGAATGATTGCACTTTCAACATAATTACATCATTCGACACTTAGAATGAAGAATGAACCTTTCGACCTGAATTACATCACTCACACTTTTAAATGAAGACCGAAACCTTTGACTAGATTACATCATTCGACTCTTGGATTGAAGACTACAACCTTTAGGCCAAAATTACATCACTCGGCCTTTTGAATGAAGAGTGTAACCTTTCGGGCCGGAATTACATCATTTTGACACTTGGAGTGAATATTGCATCCTTTCGGTTGGAATTACATCATTCGAAACTTTTGAATAAAGATTGCAATCTTTCGGTCGGAATTAGATCATTCGACACTTCGAGAAGACTACAACCTTTCGACCAGAATTACATCACGTAAACATTTCAAAGACGATTGCATACTTTCAGTCAGATTACATCATTATAACACTTGGAGTGAAGATTGCATCCTTTCGGCTGGAATTACATCACTCAAACTTTTGAATGAAGATTGCACCGTTTCAACAAGAATTACGTCATTCTGACACTTGTAGGGAACACTACAAATTTTCCGCCGGAGTTACATCACTCATACTTTTAAATGAAGACTGCAACCTTTAGACTAGATTACATCATTCTGTAACTTGGAGTGAAGACTGCAACCTTTCAGACGGAATTACATCACTCGGACTTTTGAGTGAAGATTGCAACCTTTCGGCCAGAATTACATCATTCAGACGCTTAAAGTGAAGACCGCGTCTTTCCGCCGGAATTATATCATTCATACTTTTGAATGAAGATTGCATTTTTTTGGTCGGAATTACATAATTCTGACACATGGAGTGAAGACTACAACCCTTCGGCCGGTATTGCATCACTCAGACCTTTGAGTTAAGACTGCGACCTCTTGGCAAAAATTACATCACTCAAACTTTTAAATGAAGACTGCAAACTTTCAACCATAATGATATCATTTTGACACTTACAATGAAGAATGAAACTTTTAGGACGAAATTACATCACTCGAACCTTTGAATAAAAACATCAAACTTTCGATTGGAATTACATTATTCGGACACTTGGAGTGAAGATTGTAACCTTTCACCATAATTACATCATTCTGACCCTTGAAATGAATATAGCAACCTTTCGACCAGAATTACATCATTCAGATGATTAAAGTGAAGACTGCATCTTTCCACCCATATTACATCACTCATACTTTTGAATGAAGATTGCATCCTTTTGGCTGGAATTACATCATTTTGACACATGGAGTGAAGCCTGCAACATTTCGGCCGAAATTACATCACTCAGATTTTTGAATGAATGCTTAAACGCTTCGGTCATAATTACATCATTCTGACACTTAGAATGAAGAATGAACCTTTCGACCGGAATTACATCACTCACACCTTGGAATGAAGACTGAAACCTTTGCCAGAATTACATCATTCAGACTCTTGGATTGAAGACTACAACCTTTAGGCCAAAATTACATCACTCGGCCTTTTGAATGAAGAGTGTAACCTTAGGCTGGAATTACGTCATTTTGACACTTGGAGTGAATATTGCATCCTTTCAGTTGGAATTACATCACTGAAACTATTGAATAAAGATTGCAATCTTTCGGTACTGAATTAGATCATTCGACACACGAGTGAAGACTACAACCTTTCGACCAGAATTACATCACGTAAACATTTCAAAGACGATTGCATACTTTCAGTCAGATTACATCATTATAACACTTGGAGTGAAGATTGCATCCTTTCGGCTGGAATTACATCACTCAAACTTTTGAATGAAGATTGCACCGTTTCAACAAGAATTACGTCATTCTGACACTTGTAGGGAACACTACAAAACCTTTCCGCCGGAGTTACATCACTCATACTTTTAAATGAAGACTGCAACCTTTAGACTAGATTACATCATTCTGTAACTTGGAGTGAAGACTGCAACCTTTCAGACGGAATTACATCACTCGGACTTTTGAGTGAAGATTGCAACCTTTCGGCCAGAATTACATCATTCAGACGCTTAAAGTGAAGACCGCGTCTTTCCGCCGGAATTATATCATTCAGACTTTTGAATGAAGATTGCATTTTTTTGGTCGGAATTACATAATTCTGACATATGGAGTGAAGACTGCAACCCTTCGGCCGGTATTGCATCAGTCAGACCTTTGAGTTAAGAATACGACCTCTTGCCAAAAATTACATCACTCAAACTTTTAAATGAAGACTGCAAACTTTCAACCATAATGATATCATTTTCACACTTACAATGAAGAATGAAACTTTTAGGACGAAATTACATCACTCGAACCTTTGAATAAAAACATCAAACTTTCGACTGGAATTACATTATTCGGACACTTGGAGTGAAGATTGTAACCTTTCACCATAATTACATCATTCTGACCCTTGAAATGAATATAGCAACCTTTCGACCGAATTACATCATTCGATGATTAAAGTGAAGATCGCATCTTTCCACCCATATTACATCACTCATACTTTTGAATGAAGATTGCATCCTTTTGGCTGGAATTACATCATTTTGACACATGGAGTGAAGCCTGCAACATTTCGGCCGGAATTACATCACTCAGATTTTTGAATGAATGCTTAAACGCTTCGGTCATAATTACATCATTCGACACTTAGAATGAAGAATGAACCTTTCGACCGGAATTACATCACTCACACCTTGGAATGAAGATCGAAACCTTTGCCGAATTACATCATTCGACTCTTGGATTGAAGACTACAACCTTTAGGCCAAAATTACATCACTCGGACTTTTGAATGAAGAGTGTAACCTTAGGTCGGAATTACATCATTTTGACACTTGGAGTGAATATCGCATCCTTTCGGTTGGAATTACATCACTTGAAACTTTTGAATAAAGATTGCAATCTTTCGGCTACCGGAATTAGATCATTCGACACTTCGAGTGAAGACTACAACCTTTCGACCGAATTACATCACGTAAACATTTCAAAGACGATTGCAACCTTTCGGTCGATTACATCATTATAACACTTGGAGTGAAGATTGCATCCTTTCGGCTGGAATTACATCACTCAAACTTTTGAATGAAGATTGCACCGTTTCAACAAGAATTACGTCATTCGACACTTGTAGGGAACACTACAAATTTTCCTTCACGAGTTACATCACTCATACTTTTAAATGAAGACGCAACCTTTAGACTAGATTACATCATTCTCGTAACTTGGAGTGAAGACCGCAACCTTTCGTACGGAATTACATCACTCGGACTTTTGAGTGAAGATTGCAACCTTTCGGCCGAATTACATCATTCGACGCTTAAAGTGAAGACCGCGTCTTTCCGCCGAATTATATCATTCGGACTTTTGAATGAAGATTGCATTTTTTTGGTCGGAATTACATAATTCGACACATGGAGTGAAGACTACAACCTTTCGACCGAATTACATCACGTAAACATTTAAAAGAAGATTGCAACCTTTCGGTCGATTACATCATTATAACACTTGGAGTGAAGATTGCATCCTTTCGGCTGGAATTACATCACTCAAACTTTTGAATGAAGATTGCACCGTTTCAACAAGAATTACGTCATTCGACACTTGTAGGGAACACTACAACCGTTCTCACCGGAATTACATCACTCATACTTTTAATGAAGACGCAACCTTTCGACTAGATTACATCATTCTCGTAACTTGGAGTGAAGACGCAACCTTTCGACGGAATTACATCACTCGGACTTTTGAGTGAAGATTGCAACCTTTCGGCCGAAATTACATCATTCGGACGCTTAAAGTGAAGACCGCGTCTTTCCGCCGAATTATATCATTCATACTTTTGAATGAAGATTGCATTTTTTTGGTCGGAATTACATAATTCGACACATGGAGTGAAGACGCAACCCTTCGGCCGGTATTGCATCACTCGGACCTTTGAGTTAAGACTGCGACCTCTTGGCAAAAATTACATCACTCAAACTTTTAAATGAAGACTGCAAACTTTCAACCATAATGATATCATTTTGACACTTACAATGAAGAATGAAACTTTTAGGACGAAATTACATCACTCGAACCTTTGAATAAAAACATCAAACTTTCGACCGGAATTACATTATTCGGACACTTGGAGTGAAGATTGTAACCTTTCACCATAATTACATCATTCGACCCTTGAAATGAATATAGCAACCTTTCGACCGAATTACATCATTCGAGATGATTAAAGTGAAGACGCATCTTTCCACCCATATTACATCACTCATACTTTTGAATGAAGATTGCATCCTTTTGGCTGGAATTACATCATTTTGACACATGGAGTGAAGCCTGCAACATTTCGGCCGGAATTACATCACTCAGATTTTTGAATGAATGCGTAAACGCTTCGGTCATAATTACATCATTCTGACACTTAGAATGAAGAATGAACCTTTCGACCGGAATTACATCACTCACACCTTGGAATGAAGACTGAAACCTTTGCCATAATTACATCATTCAGACTCTTGGATTGAAGACTACAACCTTTAGGCCAAAATTACATCACTCGGACTTTTGAATGAAGAATGTAACCTTTGGATGGAATTACATCATTTTGACACTTGGAGTGAATATTGCATCCTTTCAGTTGGAATTACATCACTGAAACTTTTGAATAAAGATTGCAATCTTTCGGCTGGAATTAGATCATTCTGACACTTCGAGTGAAGACTACAACCTTTCGACCAGAATTACATCACGTAAACATTTCAAAGACGATTGCAACCTTTCAGTCAGATTACATCATTATAACACTTGGAGTGAAGATTGCATCCTTTCGGCTGGAATTACATCACTCAAACTTTTGAATGAAGATTGCACCGTTTCAACAAGAATTACGTCATTCTGACACTTGTAGGGAACACTACAGCCTTTCAGCTGGAGTTACATCACTCATACTTTTAAATGAAGACTGCAACCTTTAGACTAGATTACATCATTCTGTAACTTGGAGTGAAGACTGCAACCTTTCAGACGGAATTACATCACTCGGACTTTTGAGTGAAGATTGCAACCTTTCGGCCAGAATTACATCATTCAGACGCTTAAAGTGAAGACCGCGTCTTTCCGCCGGAATTATATCATTCAAACTTTTGAATGAAGATTGCATTTTTTTGGTCGGAATTACATAATTCTGACACATGGAGTGAAGACTACAACCTTTCGACCAGAATTACATCACGTAAACATTTAAAAGAAGATTGCAACCTTTCAGTCAGATTACATCATTATAACACTTGGAGTGAAGATTGCATCCTTTCGGCTGGAATTACATCACTCAAACTTTTGAATGAAGATTGCACCGTTTCAACAAGAATTACGTCATTCTGACACTTGTAGGGAACACTACAGCCGTTCCGCTGGAATTACATCACTCATACTTTTAAATGAAGACTGCAACCTTTCGACTAGATTACATCATTCTTGTAACTTGGAGTGAAGACTGCAACCTTTCAGACGGAATTACATCACTCGGACTTTTGAGTGAAGATGGCAACCTTTCGGCCGAATTACATCATTCGGACGCTTAAAGTGAAGACCGCGTCTTTCCGCCGCCGAATTATATCATTCAGACTTTTGAATGAAAATTGCATTTTTTTGGTCGGAATTACATAATTCTGACATATGGAGTGAAGACTGCAACCCTTCGGCCGGTATTGCATCAGTCAGACCTTTGAGTTAAGAATGCGACCTCTTGCCAAAAATTACATCACTCAAACTTTTAAATGAAGACTGCAAACTTTCAACCATAATGATATCATTTTCACACTTACAATGAAGAATGAAACTTTTAGGACGAAATTACATCACTCGAACCTTTGAATAAAAACATCAAACTTTCGACTGGAATTACATTATTCGGACACTTGGAGTGAAGATTGTAACCTTTCACCATAATTACATCATTCTGACCCTTGAAATGAATATAGCAACCTTTCGACCTGAATTACATCATTCAGATGATTAAAGTGAAGACTGCATCTTTCCACCCATATTACATCACTCATACTTTTGAATGAAGATTGCATCCTTTTGGCTGGAATTACATCATTTTGACACATGGAGTGAAGCCTGCAACATTTCGGCCGAAATTTCACCACTCAGATTTTTGAATGAATGCTTAAACGCTTCGGTCATAATTACATCATTCGACACTTAGAATGAAGAATGAACCTTTCGACCGGAATTACATCACTCACACCTTGGAATGAAGACGAAACCTTTGCCGAATTACATCATTCGACTCTTGGATTGAAGACTACAACCTTTAGGCCAAAATTACATCACTCGGACTTTTGAATGAAGAGTGTAACCTTAGGCCGGAATTACATCATTTTGACACTTGGAGTGAATATCGCATCCTTTCGGTTGGAATTACATCACTGAAACTTTTGAATAAAGATTGCAATCTTTCGGTTTGGAATTAGATCATTCGACACTTCGAGTGAAGACTACAACCTTTCGACCGAATTACATCACGTAAACATTTCAAAGACGATTGCAACCTTTCGGTCGATTACATCATTATAACACTTGGAGTGAAGATTGCATCCTTTCGGCTGGAATTACATCACTCAAACTTTTGAATGAAGATTGCACCGTTTCAACAAGAATTACGTCATTCGACACTTGTAGGGAACACTACAAATTTTCCGCTGGAGTTACATCACTCATACTTTTAAATGAAGACGCAACCTTTAGACTAGATTACATCATTCTGTAACTTGGAGTGAAGACCGCAACCTTTCGACGGAATTACATCACTCGGACTTTTGAGTGAAGATTGCAACCTTTCGGCCGAATTACATCATTCGGACGCTTAAAGTGAAGACCGCGTCTTTCCGCCGAATTATATCATTCGACTTTTGAATGAAGATTGCATTTTTTTGGTCGGAATTACATAATTCGACACATGGAGTGAAGACTACAACCTTTCGACCGAATTACATCACGTAAACATTTAAAAGAAGATTGCAACCTTTCGGTCGATTACATCATTATAACACTTGGAGTGAAGATTGCATCCTTTCGGTGGAATTACATCACTCAAACTTTTGAATGAAGATTGCACCGTTTCAACAAGAATTACGTCATTCGACACTTGTAGGGAACACTACAAATTCCGCCTGGAATTACATCACTCATACTTTTAAATGAAGACGCAACCTTTCGACTAGATTACATCATTCTGTAACTTGGAGTGAAGACGCAACCTTTCGACGGAATTACATCACTCGGACTTTTGAGTGAAGATTGCAACCTTTCGGCCGAAATTACATCATTCGGACGCTTAAAGTGAAGACCGCGTCTTTCCGCCGGAATTATATCATTCGGACTTTTGAATGAAGATTGCATTTTTTTGGTCGGAATTACATAATTCGACACATGGAGTGAAGACTCGCAACCCTTCGGCCGGTATTGCATCACTCGGACCTTTGAGTTAAGACTGCGACCTCTTGGCAAAAATTACATCACTCAAACTTTTAAATGAAGACTGCAAACTTTCAACCATAATGATATCATTTTGACACTTACAATGAAGAATGAAACTTTTAGGACTAAATTACATCACTCGAACCTTTGAATAAAAACATCAAACTTTCGAGGAATTACATTATTCGGACACTTGGAGTGAAGATTGTAACCTTTCACCATAATTACATCATTCGACCCTTGAAATGAATATAGCAACCTTTCGACCAAGAATTACATCATTCGATGATTAAAGTGAAGACGCATCTTTCCACCCATATTACATCACTCATACTTTTGAATGAAGATTGCATCCTTTTGGCTGGAATTACATCATTTTGACACATGGAGTGAAGCCCGCAACATTTCGGCCGGAATTACATCACTCGATTTTTGAATGAATGCTTAAACGCTTCGGTCATAATTACATCATTCGACACTTAGAATGAAGAATGAACCTTTCGACCGGAATTACATCACTCACACCTTGGAATGAAGATCGAAACCTTTGCCGAATTACATCATTCGACTCTTGGATTGAAGACTACAACCTTTAGGCCAAAATTACATCACTCGGACTTTTGAATGAAGAGTGTAACCTTAGGTGGAATTACATCATTTTGACATGGAGTGAATATTGCATCCTTTCGGTTGGAATTACATCATTGAAACTTTTGAATAAAGATTGCAATCTTTCGGTACGGAATTAGATCATTCGACACTTCGAGTGAAGACTACAACCTTTCGACCGAATTACATCACGTAAACATTTCAAAGACGATTGCAAACTTTCAACCATAATGATATCATTTTCACACTTACAATGAAGAATGAAACTTTTAGGACGAAATTACATCACTCGAACCTTTGAATAAAAACATCAAACTTTCGACAAGAATTACATTATTCACACTTGGAGTGAAGATTGTAACCTTTCACCATAATTACATCATTCATACCCTTGAAATGAATATAGCAACCTTTCGACCGAATTACATCATTCGATGATTAAAGTGAAGAACCTTTCACATCTTTCCACCCATTACATCACTCATACTTTTGAATGAAGATTGCATCCTTTTGGAAGATTGAATTTACATCATTTTGACACATGGAGTGAAGCTTGCAACATTTCGGCCGAAATTACATCACTCAGATTTTTGAATGAATGCTTAAACGCTTCGGTCATAATTACATCATTCGACACTTAGAATGAAGAATAAACCTTTCGACCGGAATTACATCACTCACACCTTGGAATGAAGACGAAACCTTTGCCGAATTACATCATTCGTACTCTTGGATTGAAGACTACAACCTTTAGGCCAAAATTACATCACTCGGACTTTTGAATGAAGAGTGTAACCTTTCGGCCGGAATTACATCATTTTGACACTTGGAGTGAATATCGCATTCTTTCAGCCGGAATTACATCATTCGACTTTTGAATAAAGATTGCAATCTTTCGGTCGGAATTAGATCATTCGACACTTGAGTGAAGACTACAACCTTTCGACCGAATTACATCACGTAAACATTTCAAAGAAGATTGCAACCTTTCGGTCGATTACATCATTATAACACTTGGAGTGAAGATTGCATCCTTTCGGCTGGAATTACATCACTCAAACTTTTGAATGAAGATTGCACCGTTTCAACAAGAATTACGTCATTCGACACTTGTAGGGAACACTACGAACCTTTCCGCCGGAGTTACATCACTCATACTTTTAAATGAAGACGCAACCTTTAGACTAGATTACATCATTCGTAACTTGGAGTGAAGACTGCAACCTTTCGACGGAATTACATCACTCGGACTTTTGAGTGAAGATTGCAACCTTTCGGCCGAATTACATCATTCGACGCTTAAAGTGAAGACCGCGTCTTTCCGCCGGAATTATATCATTCGGACTTTTGAATGAAGATTGCATTTTTTTGGTCGGAATTACATAATTCGACACATGGAGTGAAGACTACAACCTTTCGACCGAATTACATCACGTAAACATTTAAAAGAAGATTGCAACCTTTCAAATGTCGATTACATCATTATAACACTTGGAGTGAAGATTGCATCCTTTCGGCTGGAATTACATCACTCAAACTTTTGAATGAAGATTGCACCGTTTCAACAAGAATTACGTCATTCGACACTTGTAGGGAACACTACAAAATTTTCCGCCGGAATTACATCACTCATACTTTTAAATGAAGACTGCAACCTTTCGACTAGATTACATCATTCTCGTAACTTGGAGTGAAGACGCAACCTTTCGGACGGAATTACATCACTCGGACTTTTGAGTGAAGATGGCAACCTTTCGGCCGAATTACATCATTCGGACGCTTAAAGTGAAGACCGCGTCTTTCCGCCGGAATTATATCATTCGGACTTTTGAATGAAGATTGCATTTTTTTGGTCGGAATTACATAATTCGACACATGGAGTGAAGACTCGCAACCCTTCGGCCGGTATTGCATCACTCGGACCTTTGAGTTAAGACTGCGACCTCTTGGCAAAAATTACATCACTCAAACTTTTAAATGAAGACTCGCAAACTTTCAACCATAATGATATCATTTTGACACTTACAATGAAGAATGAAACTTTTAGGACGAAATTACATCACTCGAACCTTTGAATAAAAACATCAAACTTTCGACCGGAATTACATTATTCGGACACTTGGAGTGAAGATTGTAACCTTTCACCATAATTACATCATTCGACCCTTGAAATGAATATAGCAACCTTTCGACCGAATTACATCATTCGGATGATTAAAGTGAAGACTGCATCTTTCCACCCATATTACATCACTCATACTTTTGAATGAAGATTGCATCCTTTTGGCTGGAATTACATCATTTTGACACATGGAGTGAAGCCTGCAACATTTCGGCCGGAATTACATCACTCAGATTTTTGAATGAATGCTTAAACGCTTCGGTCATAATTACATCATTCTGACACTTAGAATGAAGAATGAACCTTTCGACCGGAATTACATCACTCACACCTTGGAATGAAGACTGAAACCTTTGCCAGAATTACATCATTCAGACTCTTGGATTGAAGACTACAACCTTTAGGCCAAAATTACATCACTCGGACTTTTGAATGAAGAGTGTAACCTTAGGCGGAATTACATCATTTTGACACTTGGAGTGAATATTGCATCCTTTCGCTTGGAATTACATCATTGAAACTTTTGAATAAAGATTGCAATCTTTCGGCTGGAATTAGATCATTCTGACACTTCGAGTGAAGACTACAACCTTTCGACCAGAATTACATCACGTAAACATTTCAAAGACGATTGCAACCTTTCAGTCAGATTACATCATTATAACACTTGGAGTGAAGATTGCATCCTTTCGGCTGGAATTACATCACTCAAACTTTTGAATGAAGATTGCACCGTTTCAACAAGAATTACGTCATTCGACACTTGTAGGGAACACTACACCCTTTCCGCCGGAGTTACATCACTCATACTTTTAAATGAAGACTCGCAACCTTTAGACTAGATTACATCATTCTCGTAACTTGGAGTGAAGACGCAACCTTTCGTACGGAATTACATCACTCGGACTTTTGAGTGAAGATTGCAACCTTCGGCCGAGAATTACATCATTCGACGCTTAAAGTGAAGACCGCGTCTTTCCGCCGGAATTATATCATTCGACTTTTGAATGAAGATTGCATTTTTTTGGTCGGAATTACATAATTCGACACATGGAGTGAAGACTACAACCTTTCGACCGAATTACATCACGTAAACATTTAAAAGAAGATTGCAACCTTTCGGTCGATTACATCATTATAACACTTGGAGTGAAGATTGCATCCTTTCGGCTGGAATTACATCACTCAAACTTTTGAATGAAGATTGCACCGTTTCAACAAGAATTACGTCATTCGACACTTGTAGGGAACACTACAACCGTTCCCGCTGGAATTACATCACTCATACTTTTAAATGAAGACGCAACCTTTCGACTAGATTACATCATTCTCGTAACTTGGAGTGAAGACGCAACCTTTCGACGGAATTACATCACTCGGACTTTTGAGTGAAGATGGCAACCTTTCGGCCGAATTACATCATTCGGACGCTTAAAGTGAAGACCGCGTCTTTCCGCCGGAATTATATCATTCAGACTTTTGAATGAAGATTGCATTTTTTTGTCGGAATTACATAATTCGACACATGGAGTGAAGACGCAACCCTTCGGCCGGTATTGCATCACTCGGACCTTTGAGTTAAGACTCGACCTCTTGGCAAAAATTACATCACTCAAACTTTTAAATGAAGACTGCAAACTTTCAACCATAATGATATCATTTTGACACTTACAATGAAGAATGAAACTTTTAGGACGAAATTACATCACTCGAACCTTTGAATAAAAACATCAAACTTTCGACCGGAATTACATTATTCGGACACTTGGAGTGAAGATTGTAACCTTTCACCATAATTACATCATTCGACCCTTGAAATGAATATAGCAACCTTTCGACCGAATTACATCATTCGATGATTAAAGTGAAGACCGCATCTTTCCACCCATATTACATCACTCATACTTTTGAATGAAGATTGCATCTTTTTGGCCGGAATTACATCATTTTGACACATGGAGTGAAGCCTGCAACATTTCGGCCGGAATTACATCACTCGATTTTTGAATGAATGCTTAAACGCTTCGGTCATAATTACATCATTCGACACTTAGAATGAAGAATGAACCTTTCGACCGGAATTACATCACTCACACCTTGGAATGAAGACTCGAAACCTTTGCCGAATTACATCATTCGGACTCTTGGATTGAAGACTACAACCTTTAGGCCAAAATTACATCACTCGGACTTTTGAATGAAGAGTGTAACCTTAGGCCGGAATTACATCATTTTGACACTTGGAGTGAATATTGCATCCTTTCAGCTTGGAATTACATCACCGAAACTTTTGAATAAAGATTGCAATCTTTCGGTACCGGAATTAGATCATTCGACACTTCGAGTGAAGACTACAACCTTTCGACCGAATTACATCACGTAAACATTTCAAAGACGATTGCAACCTTTCGGTCGATTACATCATTATAACACTTGGAGTGAAGATTGCATCCTTTCGGCTGGAATTACATCACTCAAACTTTTGAATGAAGATTGCACCGTTTCAACAAGAATTACGTCATTCGACACTTGTAGGGAACACTACAACCTTTCCGCCGGAGTTACATCACTCATACTTTTAAATGAAGACCGCAACCTTTAGACTAGATTACATCATTCTGTAACTTGGAGTGAAGACTCGCAACCTTTCGACGGAATTACATCACTCGGACTTTTGAGTGAAGATTGCAACCTTTCGGCCGAATTACATCATTCGACGCTTAAAGTGAAGACCGCGTCTTTCCGCCGAATTATATCATTCGGACTTTTGAATGAAGATTGCATTTTTTTGGTCGGAATTACATAATTCGACACATGGAGTGAAGACTACAACCTTTCGACCGAAATTACATCACGTAAACATTTAAAAGAAGATTGCAACCTTTCGGTCGATTACATCATTATAACACTTGGAGTGAAGATTGCATCCTTTCGGCTGGAATTACATCACTCAAACTTTTGAATGAAGATTGCACCGTTTCAACAAGAATTACGTCATTCGACACTTGTAGGGAACACTACAAATTTCACTGAATTACATCACTCATACTTTTAAATGAAGACGCAACCTTTCGACTAGATTACATCATTCTCGTAACTTGGAGTGAAGACCGCAACCTTTCGACGGAATTACATCACTCGGACTTTTGAGTGAAGATGGCAACCTTTCGGCCGAAATTACATCATTCAGACGCTTAAAGTGAAGACCGCATCTTTCCGCCGGAATTATATCATTCAGACTTTTGAATGAAGATTGCATTTTTTTGGTCGGAATTACATAATTCTGACACATGGAGTGAAGACTGCAACCCTTCGGCCGGTATTGCATCACTCAGACCTTTGAGTTAAGACTGCGACCTCTTGGCAAAAATTACATCACTCAAACTTTTAAATGAAGACTGCAAACTTTCAACCATAATGATATCATTTTGACACTTACAATGAAGAATGAAACTTTTAGGACGAAATTACATCACTCGAACCTTTGAATAAAAACATCAAACTTTCGACTGGAATTACATTATTCGGACACTTGGAGTGAAGATTGTAACCTTTCACCATAATTACATCATTCTGACCCTTGAAATGAATATAGCAACCTTTCGACCAGAATTACATCATTCAGATGATTAAAAGTGAAGACTCGCATCTTTCCACCCATATTACATCACTCATACTTTTGAATGAAGATTGCATCCTTTTGGCCGGAATTACATCATTTTGACACATGGAGTGAAGCCTGCAACATTTCGGCCGGAATTACATCACTCAGATTTTTGAATGAATGCTTAAACGCTTCGGTCATAATTACATCATTCTGACACTTAGAATGAAGAATGAACCTTTCGACCGGAATTACATCACTCACACCTTGGAATGAAGATCGAAACCTTTGCCAGAATTACATCATTCAGACTCTTGGATTGAAGACTACAACCTTTAGGCCAAAATTACATCACTCGGACTTTTGAATGAAGAGTGTAACCTTAGGCTGGAATTACATCATTTTGACACTTGGAGTGAATATTGCATCCTTTCGGTTGGAATTACATCACCGAAACTTTTGAATAAAGATTGCAATCTTTCGGTGGAATTAGATCATTCGACACTTCGAGTGAAGACTACAACCTTTCGACCGAGAATTACATCACGTAAACATTTCAAAGACGATTGCAACCTTTCGGTCAGATTACATCATTATAACACTTGGAGTGAAGATTGCATCCTTTCGGCTGGAATTACATCACTCAAACTTTTGAATGAAGATTGCACCGTTTCAACAAGAATTACGTCATTCGACACTTGTAGGGAACACTACAAATTTCCGCTTTGGAGTTACATCACTCATACTTTTAAATGAAGACCGCAACCTTTAGACTAGATTACATCATTCGTAACTTGGAGTGAAGACGCAACCTTTCGTACGGAATTACATCACTCGGACTTTTGAGTGAAGATTGCAACCTTTCGGCCGAATTACATCATTCGGACGCTTAAAGTGAAGACCGCGTCTTTCCGCCGGAATTATATCATTCAGACTTTTGAATGAAGATTGCATTTTTTTGGTCGGAATTACATAATTCGACACATGGAGTGAAGACTACAACCTTTCGACCGAATTACATCACGTAAACATTTAAAAGAAGATTGCAACCTTTCGGTCGATTACATCATTATAACACTTGGAGTGAAGATTGCATCCTTTCGGCTGGAATTACATCACTCAAACTTTTGAATGAAGATTGCACCGTTTCAACAAGAATTACGTCATTCGACACTTGTAGGGAACACTACACAGCCGTTCCCGCTGAATTACATCACTCATACTTTTAAATGAAGACCGCAACCTTTCGACTAGATTACATCATTCTGTAACTTGGAGTGAAGACGCAACCTTTCGTACGGAATTACATCACTCGGACTTTTGAGTGAAGATGGCCCCTTTCGGCCGAATTACATCATTCGGACGCTTAAAGTGAAGACCGCGTCTTTCCGCCGGAATTATATCATTCAGACTTTTGAATGAAGATTGCATTTTTTTGGTCGGAATTACATAATTCGACACATGGAGTGAAGACTAACCCTTCGGCCGGTATTGCATCACTCGGACCTTTGAGTTAAGACTGCGACCTCTTGGCAAAAATTACATCACTCAAACTTTTAAATGAAGACTGCAAACTTTCAACCATAATGATATCATTTTGACACTTACAATGAAGAATGAAACTTTTAGGACGAAATTACATCACTCGAACCTTTGAATAAAAACATCAAACTTTCGACTGGAATTACATTATTCGGACACTTGGAGTGAAGATTGTAACCTTTCACCATAATTACATCATTCTGACCCTTGAAATGAATATAGCAACCTTTCGACCAGAATTACATCATTCAGATGATTAAAGTGAAGACTTGCATCTTTCCACCCATATTACATCACTCATACTTTTGAATGAAGATTGCATCCTTTTGGCTGGAATTACATCATTTTGACACATGGAGTGAAGCCTGCAACATTTCGGCCGGAATTACATCACTCAGATTTTTGAATGAATGCTTAAACGCTTCGGTCATAATTACATCATTCTGACACTTAGAATGAAGAATGAACCTTTCAACCGGAATTACATCACTCACACCTTGGAATGAAGACTCGAAACCTTTGCCAGAATTACATCATTCAGACTCTTGGATTGAAGACTACAACCTTTAGGCCAAAATTACATCACTCGGACTTTTGAATGAAGAGTGTAACCTTAGGCTTGAATTACATCATTTTGACACTTGGAGTGAATATTGCATCCTTTCAGTTGGAATTACATCACTGAAACTTTTGAATAAAGATTGCAATCTTTCGGTGGAATTAGATCATTCGACACTTCGAGTGAAGACTACAACCTTTCGACCAGAATTACATCACGTAAACATTTCAAAGACGATTGCAACCTTTCAGTCAGATTACATCATTATAACACTTGGAGTGAATATTGCATCCTTTCGGCTGGAATTACATCACTCAAACTTTTGAATGAAGATTGCACCGTTTCAACAAGAATTACGTCATTCTGACACTTGTAGGGAACACTACAAACTTTTCACTGGAGTTACATCACTCATACTTTTAAATGAAGACGCAACCTTTAGACTAGATTACATCATTCTGTAACTTGGAGTGAAGACTCGCAACCTTTCGACGGAATTACATCACTCGGACTTTTGAGTGAAGATTGCAACCTTTCGGCCGAATTACATCATTCGACGCTTAAAGTGAAGACCGCGTCTTTCCGCCGGAATTATATCATTCGGACTTTTGAATGAAGATTGCATTTTTTTGGTCGGAATTACATAATTCGACACATGGAGTGAAGACTACAACCTTTCGACCGAATTACATCACGTAAACATTTAAAAGAAGATTGCAACCTTTCGGTCGATTACATCATATAACACTTGGAGTGAAGATTGCATCCTTTCGGTGGAATTACATCACTCAAACTTTTGAATGAAGATTGCACCATTTCAACAAGAATTACGTCATTCTGACACTTGTAGGGAACACTACAGCCGTTCCGCTGGAATTACATCACTCATACTTTTAAATGAAGACTGCAACCTTTCGACTAGATTACATCATTCTGTAACTTGGAGTGAAGACTGCAACCTTTCAGACGGAATTACATCACTCGGACTTTTGAGTGAAGATGGCAACCTTTCGGCCGAATTACATCATTCGACGCTTAAAGTGAAGACCGCGTCTTTCCGCCGGAATTATATCATTCAGACTTTTGAATGAAGATTGCATTTTTTTGGTCGGAATTACATAATTCTGACACATGGAGTGAAGACTACAACCCTTCGGCCGGTATTGCATCACTCAGACCTTTGAGTTAAGACTGCGACCTCTTTGGCAAAAATTACATCACTCAAACTTTTAAATGAAGAGCAAACTTTCAACCATAATGATATCATTTTGACACTTACAATGAAGAATGAAACTTTTAGGACGAAATTACATCACTCGAACCTTTGAATAAAAACATCAAACTTTCGACTGGAATTACATTATTCGGACACTTGGAGTGAAGATTGTAACCTTTCACCATAATTACATCATTCTGACCCTTGAAATGAATATAGCAACCTTTCGACCGAGAATTACATCATTCGGATGATTAAAGTGAAGACTGCATCTTTCCACCCATATTACATCACTCATACTTTTGAATGAAGATTGCATCCTTTTGGCTGGAATTACATCATTTTGACACATGGAGTGAAGCCTGCAACATTTCGGCCGGAATTACATCACTCGATTTTTGAATGAATGCTTAAACGCTTCGGTCATAATTACATCATTCGACACTTAGAATGAAGAATGAACCTTTCGACCGGAATTACATCACTCACACCTTGGAATGAAGACTCGAAACCTTTGCCGAATTACATCATTCGGACTCTTGGATTGAAGACTACAACCTTTAGGCCAAAATTACATCACTCGGACTTTTGAATGAAGAGTGTAACCTTAGGGCTTGGAATTACATCATTTTGACACTTGGAGTGAATATTGCATCCTTTCGGTTGGAATTACATCATTGAAACTTTTGAATAAAGATTGCAATCTTTCGGCCGGAATTAGATCATTCGACACTTCGAGTGAAGACTACAACCTTTCGACCGAATTACATCACGTAAACATTTCAAAGACGATTGCAACCTTTCGGTCGATTACATCATTATAACACTTGGAGTGAAGATTGCATCCTTTCGGCTGGAATTACATCACTCAAACTTTTGAATGAAGATTGCACCGTTTCAACAAGAATTACGTCATTCGACACTTGTAGGGAACACTACAAATTTTCCGCCGGAATTACATCACTCATACTTTTAAATGAAGACGCAACCTTTAGACTAGATTACATCATTCTCAGTAACTTGGAGTGAAGACGCAACCTTTCGGACGGAATTACATCACTCGGACTTTTGAGTGAAGATTGCAACCTTTCGGCCAGAATTACATCATTCAGACGCTTAAAGTGAAGACCGCGTCTTTCCGCCGGAATTATATCATTCAGACTTTTGAATGAAGATTGCATTTTTTTGGTCGGAATTACATAATTCTGACACATGGAGTGAAGACTACAACCTTTCGACCTGAATTACATCACGTAAACATTTAAAAGAAGATTGCAACCTTTCAGTCGATTACATCATTATAACACTTGGAGTGAAGATTGCATCCTTTCGGCTGGAATTACATCACTCAAACTTTTGAATGAAGATTGCACCGTTTCAACAAGAATTACGTCATTCTGACACTTGTAGGGAACACTACAGCCGTTCCGCTGGAATTACATCACTCATACTTTTAAATGAAGACTGCAACCTTTCGACTAGATTACATCATTCTGTAACTTGGAGTGAAGACTGCAACCTTTCGAAATTACATCACTCGGACTTTTGAGTGAAGATGGCAACCTTTCGGCCAGAATTACATCATTCAGACGCTTAAAGTGAAGACCGCGTCTTTCCGCCGGAATTATATCATTCAGACTTTTGAATGAAGATTGCATTTTTTTGGTCGGAATTACATAATTCTGACACATGGAGTGAAGACTGCAACCCTTTCGGCCGGTATTGCATCACTCAGACCTTTGAGTTAAGACTGCGACCTCTTGGCAAAAATTACATCACTCAAACTTTTAAATGAAGACTGCAAACTTTCAACCATAATGATATCATTTTGACACTTACAATGAAGAATGAAACTTTTAGGACGAAATTACATCACTCGAACCTTTGAATAAAAACATCAAACTTTCGACTGGAATTACATTATTCGGACACTTGGAGTGAAGATTGTAACCTTTCACCATAATTACATCATTCTGACCCTTGAAATGAATATAGCAACCTTTCGACCAGAATTACATCATTCAGATGATTAAAGTGAAGACTGCATCTTTCCACCCATATTACATCACTCATACTTTTGAATGAAGATTGCATCCTTTTGGCTGGAATTACATCATTTTGACACATGGAGTGAAGCCTGCAACATTTCGGCCGAATTACATCACTCGATTTTTGAATGAATGCTTAAACGCTTCGGTCATAATTACATCATTCGACACTTAGAATGAAGAATGAACCTTTCGACCGGAATTACATCACTCACACCTTGGAATGAAGACGAAACCTTTGCCGATAATTACATCATTCAGACTCTTGGATTGAAGACTACAACCTTTAGGCCAAAATTACATCACTCGGACTTTTGAATGAAGAGTGTAACCTTAGGCTGGAATTACATCATTTTGACACTTGGAGTGAATATTGCATCCTTTCAGTTGGAATTACATCATTGAAACTTTTGAATAAAGATTGCAATCTTTCGGTGGAATTAGATCATTCGACACTTCGAGTGAAGACTACAACCTTTCGACCGAATTACATCACGTAAACATTTCAAAGACGATTGCAACCTTTCGGTCGATTACATCATTATAACACTTGGAGTGAAGATTGCATCCTTTCGGTGGAATTACATTACATCACTCAAACTTTTGAATGAAGATTGCACCGTTTCAGCAAGAATTACGTCATTCTGACACTTGTAGGGAACACTACAGCCTTTCCGCTGGAGTTACATCACTCATACTTTTAAATGAAGACTGCAACCTTTAGACTAGATTACATCATTCTGTAACTTGGAGTGAAGACTGCAACCTTTCAGACGGAATTACATCACTCGGACTTTTGAGTGAAGATTGCAACCTTTCGGCCAGAATTACATCATTCAGACGCTTAAAGTGAAGACCGCGTCTTTCCGCCGGAATTATATCATTCAGACTTTTGAATGAAGATTGCATTTTTTTGGTCGGAATTACATAATTCTGACACATGGAGTGAAGACTACAACCTTTCGACCAGAATTACATCACGTAAACATTTAAAAGAAGATTGCAACCTTTCAGTCAGATTACATCATTATAACACTTGGAGTGAAGATTGCATCCTTTCGGCTGGAATTACATCACTCAAACTTTTGAATGAAGATTGCACCGTTTCAACAAGAATTACGTCATTCTGACACTTGTAGGGAACACTACAAACTGTTCCGCTGGAATTACATCACTCATACTTTTAAATGAAGACTGCAACCTTTCGACTAGATTACATCATTCTGTAACTTGGAGTGAAGACTGCAACCTTTCAGACGGAATTACATCACTCGGACTTTTGAGTGAAGATGGCAACCTTTCGGCCAGAATTACATCATTCAGACGCTTAAAGTGAAGACCGCGTCTTTCCGCCGGAATTATATCATTCAGACTTTTGAATGAAGATTGCATTTTTTTGGTCGGAATTACATAATTCTGACACATGGAGTGAAGACTGCAACCCTTCGGCCGGTATTGCATCACTCAGACCTTTGAGTTAAGACTGCGACCTCTTGGCAAAAATTACATCACTCAAACTTTTAAATGAAGACTGCAAACTTTCAACCATAATGATATCATTTTGACACTTACAATGAAGAATGAAACTTTTAGGACGAAATTACATCACTCGAACCTTTGAATAAAAACATCAAACTTTCGACTGGAATTACATTATTCGGACACTTGGAGTGAAGATTGTAACCTTTCACCATAATTACATCATTCTGACCCTTGAAATGAATATAGCAACCTTTCGACCGAATTACATCATTCGGATGATTAAAGTGAAGACTGCATCTTTCCACCCATATTACATCACTCATACTTTTGAATGAAGATTGCATCCTTTTGGCTGGAATTACATCATTTTGACACATGGAGTGAAGCCTGCAACATTTCGGCCGAAATTACATCACTCATATTTTTGAATGAATGCTTAAACGCTTCGGTCATAATTACATCATTCTTCGACACTTAGAATGAAGAATGAACCTTTCGACCGGAATACATCACTCACACCTTGGAATGAAGATCGAAACCTTTGCCAGAATTACATCATTCAGACTCTTGGATTGAAGACTACAACCTTTAGGCCAAAATTACATCACTCGGACTTTTGAATGAAGAGTGTAACCTTAGGCTGGAATTACATCATTTTGACACTTGGAGTGAATATCGCATCCTTTCGCTGGAATTACATCACCGAAACTTTTGAATAAAGATTGCAATCTTTCGGCTGGAATTAGATCATTCGACACTTCGAGTGAAGACTACAACCTTTCGACCGTAATTACATCACGTAAACATTTCAAAGACGATTGCAACCTTTCATCGATTACATCATTATAACACTTGGAGTGAAGATTGCATCCTTTCGGCTGGAATTACATCACTCAAACTTTTGAATGAAGATTGCACCGTTTCAACAAGAATTACGTCATTCGACACTTGTAGGGAACACTACAAATTTTCCGCCGGAGTTACATCACTCATACTTTTAAATGAAGACGCAACCTTTAGACTAGATTACATCATTCTGTAACTTGGAGTGAAGACTGCAACCTTTCAGACGGAATTACATCACTCGGACTTTTGAGTGAAGATTGCAACCTTTCGGCCAGAATTACATCATTCGACGCTTAAAGTGAAGACCGCGTCTTTCCGCCGGAATTATATCATTCGACTTTTGAATGAAGATTGCATTTTTTTGGTCGGAATTACATAATTCGACACATGGAGTGAAGACTACAACCTTTCGACCAGAATTACATCACGTAAACATTTAAAAGAAGATTGCAACCTTTCAGTCAGATTACATCATTATAACACTTGGAGTGAAGATTGCATCCTTTCGGCTGGAATTACATCACTCAAACTTTTGAATGAAGATTGCACCGTTTCAACAAGAATTACGTCATTCGACACTTGTAGGGAACACTACAAATTCCGCTGGAATTACATCACTCATACTTTTAAATGAAGACGCAACCTTTCGACTAGATTACATCATTCTCGTAACTTGGAGTGAAGACCGCAACCTTTCGGACGGAATTACATCACTCGGACTTTTGAGTGAAGATGGCAACCTTTCGGCCGAATTACATCATTCGGACGCTTAAAGTGAAGACCGCGTCTTTCCGCCGGAATTATATCATTCGACTTTTGAATGAAGATTGCATTTTTTTGGTCGGAATTACATAATTCTGACACATGGAGTGAAGACTACAACCCTTCGGCCGGTATTGCATCACTCAGACCTTTGAGTTAAGACTGCGACCTCTTGGCAAAAATTACATCACTCAAACTTTTAAATGAAGACTGCAAACTTTCAACCATAATGATATCATTTTGACACTTACAATGAAGAATGAAACTTTTAGGACGAAATTACATCACTCGAACCTTTGAATAAAAACATCAAACTTTCGACTGGAATTACATTATTCGGACACTTGGAGTGAAGATTGTAACCTTTCACCATAATTACATCATTCTGACCCTTGAAATGAATATAGCAACCTTTCGACCAGAATTACATCATTCAGATGATTAAAGTGAAGACTGCATCTTTCCACCCATATTACATCACTCATACTTTTGAATGAAGATTGCATCCTTTTGGCCGGAATTACATCATTTTGACACATGGAGTGAAGCCTGCAACATTTCGGCCGGAATTACATCACTCAGATTTTTGAATGAATGCTTAAACGCTTCGGTCATAATTACATCATTCTGACACTTAGAATGAAGAATGAACCTTTCGACCGGAATTACATCACTCACACCTTGGAATGAAGACTGAAACCTTTGCCAGAATTACATCATTCAGACTCTTGGATTGAAGACTACAACCTTTAGGCCAAAATTACATCACTCGGACTTTTGAATGAAGAGTGTAACCTTAGGCTGGAATTACATCATTTTGACACTTGGAGTGAATATTGCATCCTTTCGGTTGGAATTACATCACCGAAACTTTTGAATAAAGATTGCAATCTTTCGGCCGGAATTAGATCATTCGACACTTCGAGTGAAGACTACAACCTTTCGACCAGAATTACATCACGTAAACATTTCAAAGACGATTGCAACCTTTCATTCAGATTACATCATTATAACACTTGGAGTGAATATTGCATCCTTTCGGCTGGAATTACATCACTCAAACTTTTGAATGAAGATTGCACCGTTTCAACAAGAATTACGTCATTCGACACTTGTAGGGAACACTACAAATTTCCGCCGGAGTTACATCACTCATACTTTTAAATGAAGACGCAACCTTTAGACTAGATTACATCATTCTGTAACTTGGAGTGAAGACGCAACCTTTCGGACGGAATTACATCACTCGGACTTTTGAGTGAAGATTGCAACCTTTCGGCCAAATTACATCATTCGGACGCTTAAAGTGAAGACCGCGTCTTTCCGCCGGAATTATATCATTCAGACTTTTGAATGAAGATTGCATTTTTTTGGTCGGAATTACATAATTCGACACACATGGAGTGAAGACTAAGAACTACAACCTTTCGACCAAATTACATCACGTAAACATTTAAAAGAAGATTGCAACCTTTCGGTCGATTACATCATTATAACACTTGGAGTGAAGATTGCATCCTTTCGGCTGGAATTACATCACTCAAACTTTTGAATGAAGATTGCACCGTTTCAACAAGAATTACGTCATTCGACACTTGTAGGGAACACTACAAATTGCGTCGTTCTGGAATTACATCACTCATACTTTTAAATGAAGACCGCAACCTTTCGACTAGATTACATCATTCTCGTAACTTGGAGTGAAGACCGCAACCTTTCGAGACGGAATTACATCACTCGGACTTTTGAGTGAAGATGGCAACCTTTCGGCCGAAATTACATCATTCGACGCTTAAAGTGAAGACCGCGTCTTTCCGCCGGAATTATATCATTCAGACTTTTGAATGAAGATTGCATTTTTTTGGTCGGAATTACATAATTCGACACATGGAGTGAAGACTACAACCCTTGGGCCGGTATTGCATCACTCGGACCTTTGAGTTAAGACTGCGACCTCTTGGCAAAAATTACATCACTCAAACTTTTAAATGAAGACCGCAAACTTTCAACCATAATGATATCATTTTGACACTTACAATGAAGAATGAAACTTTTAGGACGAAATTACATCACTCGAACCTTTGAATAAAAACATCAAACTTTCGACCGGAATTACATTATTCGGACACTTGGAGTGAAGATTGTAACCTTTCACCATAATTACATCATTCGACCCTTGAAATGAATATAGCAACCTTTCGACCAAGAATTACATCATTCGGATGATTAAAGTGAAGACCGCATCTTTCCACCCATATTACATCACTCATACTTTTGAATGAAGATTGCATCCTTTTGGCCGGAATTACATCATTTTGACACATGGAGTGAAGCCTGCAACATTTCGGCCGGAATTACATCACTCGATTTTTGAATGAATGCTTAAACGCTTCGGTCATAATTACATCATTCGACACTTAGAATGAAGAATGAACCTTTCGACCGGAATTACATCACTCACACCTTGGAATGAAGATCGAAACCTTTGCCGAATTACATCATTCGACTCTTGGATTGAAGACTACAACCTTTAGGCCAAAATTACATCACTCGGACTTTTGAATGAAGAGTGTAACCTTAGGCTGGAATTACATCATTTTGACACTTGGAGTGAATATCGCATCCTTTCGGTTGGAATTACATCACCGAAACTTTTGAATAAAGATTGCAATCTTTCGGCCGGAATTAGATCATTCGACACTTCGAGTGAAGACTACAACCTTTCGACCGAATTACATCACGTAAACATTTCAAAGACGATTGCAACCTTTCACCGATTACATCATTATAACACTTGGAGTGAAGATTGCATCCTTTCGGCTGGAATTACATCACTCAAACTTTTGAATGAAGATTGCACCGTTTCAACAAGAATTACGTCATTCGACACTTGTAGGGAACACTACAAATTTCCGCCGGAGTTACATCACTCATACTTTTAAATGAAGACTCGCAACCTTTAGACTAGATTACATCATTCTCAGTAACTTGGAGTGAAGACGCAACCTTTCGACGGAATTACATCACTCGGACTTTTGAGTGAAGATTGCAACCTTTCGGCCGAATTACATCATTCGACGCTTAAAGTGAAGACCGCGTCTTTCCGCCGGAATTATATCATTCGACTTTTGAATGAAGATTGCATTTTTTTGGTCGGAATTACATAATTCTGACACATGGAGTGAAGACTACAACCTTTCGACCAGAATTACATCACGTAAACATTTAAAAGAAGATTGCAACCTTTCAGTCAGATTACATCATTATAACACTTGGAGTGAAGATTGCATCCTTTCGGCTGGAATTACATCACTCAAACTTTTGAATGAAGATTGCACCGTTTCAACAAGAATTACGTCATTCTGACACTTGTAGGGAACACTACAGCCGTTCCGCTGGAATTACATCACTCATACTTTTAAATGAAGACTGCAACCTTTCGACTAGATTACATCATTCTGTAACTTGGAGTGAAGACTGCAACCTTTCAGACGGAATTACATCACTCGGACTTTTGAGTGAAGATGGCAACCTTTCGGCCAGAATTACATCATTCAGACGCTTAAAGTGAAGACCGCGTCTTTCCGCCGAATTATATCATTCAGACTTTTGAATGAAGATTGCATTTTTTTGGTCGGAATTACATAATTCTGACACATGGAGTGAAGACTGCAACCCTTCGGCCGGTATTGCATCACTCAGACCTTTGAGTTAAGACTGCGACCTCTTGGCAAAAATTACATCACTCAAACTTTTAAATGAAGACTGCAAACTTTCAACCATAATGATATCATTTTGACACTTACAATGAAGAATGAAACTTTTAGGACGAAATTACATCACTCGAACCTTTGAATAAAAACATCAAACTTTCGACTGGAATTACATTATTCGGACACTTGGAGTGAAGATTGTAACCTTTCACCATAATTACATCATTCTGACCCTTGAAATGAATATAGCAACCTTTCGACCAAGAATTACATCATTCGAGATGATTAAAGTGAAGACGCATCTTTCCACCCATATTACATCACTCATACTTTTGAATGAAGATTGCATCCTTTTGGCTGGAATTACATCATTTTGACACATGGAGTGAAGCCTGCAACATTTCGGCCGAAATTACATCACTCAGATTTTTGAATGAATGCTTAAACGCTTCGGTCATAATTACATCATTCTGACACTTAGAATGAAGAATGAACCTTTCGACCGGAATTACATCACTCACACCTTGGAATGAAGACGAAACCTTTGCCAGAATTACATCATTCAGACTCTTGGATTGAAGACTACAACCTTTAGGCCAAAATTACATCACTCGGACTTTTGAATGAAGAGTGTAACCTTAGGCTGGAATTACATCATTTTGACACTTGGAGTGAATATTGCATCCTTTCAGTTGGAATTACATCATTGAAACTTTTGAATAAAGATTGCAATCTTTCGGCTGGAATTAGATCATTCTGACACTTCGAGTGAAGACTACAACCTTTCGACCAGAATTACATCACGTAAACATTTCAAAGACGATTGCAACCTTTCAGTCAGATTACATCATTATAACACTTGGAGTGAAGATTGCATCCTTTCGGCTGGAATTACATCACTCAAACTTTTGAATGAAGATTGCACCGTTTCAACAAGAATTACGTCATTCTGACACTTGTAGGGAACACTACAGCCTTTCCGCTGGAATTACATCACTCATACTTTTAAATGAAGACTTGCAACCTTTAGACTAGATTACATCATTCTGTAACTTGGAGTGAAGACTCGCAACCTTTCGACGGAATTACATCACTCGGACTTTTGAGTGAAGATTGCAAACCTTTCGGCCGAATTACATCATTCGACGCTTAAAGTGAAGACCGCGTCTTTCCGCCGAATTATATCATTCAGACTTTTGAATGAAGATTGCATTTTTGGTCGGAATTACATAATTCGACACATGGAGTGAAGACTACAACCCTTCGGCCGGTATTGCATCACTCGGACCTTTGAGTTAAGACTGCGACCTCTTGGCAAAAATTACATCACTCAAACTTTTAAATGAAGACTGCAAACTTTCAACCATAATGATATCATTTTGACACTTACAATGAAGAATGAAACTTTTAGGACGAAATTACATCACTCGAACCTTTGAATAAAAACATCAAACTTTCGACTAGAATTACATTATTCGGACACTTGGAGTGAAGATTGTAACCTTTCACCATAATTACATCATTCTGACCCTTGAAATGAATATAGCAACCTTTCGACCAGAATTACATCATTCAGATGATTAAAGTGAAGACTGCATCTTTCCACCCATATTACATCACTCATACTTTTGAATGAAGATTGCATCCTTTTGGCTGGAATTACATCATTTTGACACATGGAGTGAAGCCTGCAACATTTCGGCCGGAATTACATCACTCAGATTTTTGAATGAATGCTTAAACGCTTCGGTCATAATTACATCATTCTGACACTTAGAATGAAGAATGAACCTTTCGACCGGAATTACATCACTCACACCTTGGAATGAAGACTGAAACCTTTGCCAGAATTACATCATTCAGACTCTTGGATTGAAGACTACAACCTTTAGGCCAAAATTACATCACTCGGACTTTTGAATGAAGAGTGTAACCTTAGGCTGGAATTACATCATTTTGACACTTGGAGTGAATATCGCATCCTTTCAGTTGGAATTACATCACTGAAACTTTTGAATAAAGATTGCAATCTTTCGGCTGGAATTAGATCATTCTGACACTTCGAGTGAAGACTACAACCTTTCGACCAGAATTACATCACGTAAACATTTCAAAGACGATTGCAACCTTTCAGTCAGATTACATCATTATAACACTTGGAGTGAAGATTGCATCCTTTCGGCTGGAATTACATCACTCAAACTTTTGAATGAAGATTGCACCGTTTCAGCAAGAATTACGTCATTCGACACACTTGTAGGGAACACTACAGCCTTTCCGCTGGAGTTACATCACTCATACTTTTAAATGAAGACTGCAACCTTTAGACTAGATTACATCATTCTGTAACTTGGAGTGAAGACTGCAACCTTTCAGACGGAATTACATCACTCGGACTTTTGAGTGAAGATTGCAACCTTTCGGCCAGAATTACATCATTCAGACGCTTAAAGTGAAGACCGCGTCTTTCCGCCGGAATTATATCATTCAGACTTTTGAATGAAGATTGCATTTTTTTGGTCGGAATTACATAATTCTGACACATGGAGTGAAGACTACAACCTTTCGACCAAATTACATCACGTAAACATTTAAAAGAAGATTGCAACCTTTCAGTCAGATTACATCATTATAACACTTGGAGTGAAGATTGCATCCTTTCGGCTGGAATTACATCACTCAAACTTTTGAATGAAGATTGCACCGTTTCAACAAGAATTACGTCATTCGACTCGACACTTGTAGGGAACACTACAAATTTCGCCGGAATTACATCACTCATACTTTTAAATGAAGACGCAACCTTTCGACTAGATTACATCATTCTAACTTGGAGTGAAGACTGCAACCTTTCAGACGGAATTACATCACTCGGACTTTTGAGTGAAGATGGCAACCTTTCGGCCAGAATTACATCATTCAGACGCTTAAAGTGAAGACCGCGTCTTTCCGCCGGAATTATATCATTCGACTTTTGAATGAAGATTGCATTTTTTTGGTCGGAATTACATAATTCGACACATGGAGTGAAGACTCGCAACCCTTCGGCCGGTATTGCATCACTCAGACCTTTGAGTTAAGACTGCGACCTCTTGGCAAAAATTACATCACTCAAACTTTTAAATGAAGACTGCAAACTTTCAACCATAATGATATCATTTTGACACTTACAATGAAGAATGAAACTTTTAGGACGAAATTACATCACTCGAACCTTTGAATAAAAACATCAAACTTTCGACTGGAATTACATTATTCGGACACTTGGAGTGAAGATTGTAACCTTTCACCATAATTACATCATTCGACCCTTGAAATGAATATAGCAACCTTTCGACCGAATTACATCATTCGATGATTAAAGTGAAGACCGCATCTTTCCACCCATATTACATCACTCATACTTTTGAATGAAGATTGCATCCTTTTGGCCGGAATTACATCATTTTGACACATGGAGTGAAGCCTGCAACATTTCGGCCGAATTACATCACTCAGATTTTTGAATGAATGCTTAAACGCTTCGGTCATAATTACATCATTCTGACACTTAGAATGAAGAATGAACCTTTCGACCGGAATTACATCACTCACACCTTGGAATGAAGACTCGAAACCTTTGCCAGAATTACATCATTCAGACTCTTGGATTGAAGACTACAACCTTTAGGCCAAAATTACATCACTCGGACTTTTGAATGAAGAGTGTAACCTTAGGCTGGAATTACATCATTTTGACACTTGGAGTGAATATTGCATCCTTTCAGTTGGAATTACATCATTGAAACTTTTGAATAAAGATTGCAATCTTTCGGCTGGAATTAGATCATTCTGACACTTCGAGTGAAGACTACAACCTTTCGACCAGAATTACATCACGTAAACATTTCAAAGACGATTGCAACCTTTCAGTCAGATTACATCATTATAACACTTGGAGTGAAGATTGCATCCTTTCGGCTGGAATTACATCACTCAAACTTTTGAATGAAGATTGCACCGTTTCAACAAGAATTACGTCATTCTGACACTTGTAGGGAACACTACAAATTTCCTCCGCTGGAATTACATCACTCATACTTTTAAATGAAGACGCAACCTTTAGACTAGATTACATCATTCGTAACTTGGAGTGAAGACGCAACCTTTCGACGGAATTACATCACTCGGACTTTTGAGTGAAGATTGCAACCTTTCGGCCGAAATTACATCATTCGGACGCTTAAAGTGAAGACCGCGTCTTTCCGCCGAATTATATCATTCAGACTTTTGAATGAAGATTGCATTTTTTTGGTCGGAATTACATAATTCGACACATGGAGTGAAGAATACAACCTTTCAGCCGGTATTGCATCACTCAGACCTTTGAGTTAAGACTGCGACCTCTTGGCAAAAATTACATCACTCAAACTTTTAAATGAAGACTGCAAACTTTCAACCATAATGATATCATTTTGACACTTACAATGAAGAATGAAACTTTTAGGACGAAATTACATCACTCGAACCTTTGAATAAAAACATCAAACTTTCGACTAGAATTACATTATTCGGACACTTGGAGTGAAGATTGTAACCTTTCACCATAATTACATCATTCGACCCTTTGAAATGAATATAGCAACCTTTCGACCGAATTACATCATTCGAGATGATTAAAGTGAAGACCGCGCATTTCCACCCATATTACATCACTCATACTTTTGAATGAAGATTGCATCCTTTTGGCCGGAATTACATCATTTTGACACATGGAGTGAAGCCCGCAACATTTCGGCCGGAATTACATCACTCGATTTTTGAATGAATGCTTAAACGCTTCGGTCATAATTACATCATTCGACACTTAGAATGAAGAATGAACCTTTCGACCGGAATTACATCACTCACACCTTGGAATGAAGACTGGAAACCTTTGCCAGAATTACATCATTCAGACTCTTGGATTGAAGACTACAACCTTTAGGCCAAAATTACATCACTCGGACTTTTGAATGAAGAGTGTAACCTTAGGCTGGAATTACATCATTTTGACACTTGGAGTGAATATCGCATCCTTTCTGTTGGAATTACATCACTGAAACTTTTGAATAAAGATTGCAATCTTTCGGCTGGAATTAGATCATTCTGACACTTCGAGTGAAGACTACAACCTTTCGACCAGAATTACATCACGTAAACATTTCAAAGACGATTGCAACCTTTCAGTCAGATTACATCATTATAACACTTGGAGTGAAGATTGCATCCTTTCGGCTGGAATTACATCACTCAAACTTTTGAATGAAGATTGCACCGTTTCAACAAGAATTACGTCATTCTGACACTTGTAGGGAACACTACAGCCTTTCCGCTGGAGTTACATCACTCATACTTTTAAATGAAGACTGCAACCTTTAGACTAGATTACATCATTCTGTAACTTGGAGTGAAGACTGCAACCTTTCAGACGGAATTACATCACTCGGACTTTTGAGTGAAGATTGCAACCTTTCGGCCAGAATTACATCATTCAGACGCTTAAAGTGAAGACCGCGTCTTTCCGCCGGAATTATATCATTCAGACTTTTGAATGAAGATTGCATTTTTTTGGTCGGAATTACATAATTCTGACACATGGAGTGAAGACTACAACCTTTCGACCAGAATTACATCACGTAAACATTTAAAAGAAGATTGCAACCTTTCAGTCAGATTACATCATTATAACACTTGGAGTGAAGATTGCATCCTTTCGGCTGGAATTACATCACTCAAACTTTTGAATGAAGATTGCACCGTTTCAACAAGAATTACGTCATTCTGACACTTGTAGGGAACACTACAAAATGTTCCGCTGGAATTACATCACTCATACTTTTAAATGAAGACTGCAACCTTTCGACTAGATTACATCATTCTGTAACTTGGAGTGAAGACTGCAACCTTTCAGACGGAATTACATCACTCGGACTTTTGAGTGAAGATGGCAACCTTTCGGCCGAATTACATCATTCGACGCTTAAAGTGAAGACCGCGTCTTTCCGCCGGAATTATATCATTCGACTTTTGAATGAAGATTGCATTTTTTTGGTCGGAATTACATAATTCTGACACATGGAGTGAAGACTGCAACCCTTCGGCCGGTATTGCATCACTCAGACCTTTGAGTTAAGACTGCGACCTCTTGCCAAAAATTACATCACTCAAACTTTTAAATGAAGACTGCAAACTTTCAACCATAATGATATCATTTTGACACTTACAATGAAGAATGAAACTTTTAGGACGAAATTACATCACTCGAACCTTTGAATAAAAACATCAAACTTTCGACTGGAATTACATTATTCGGACACTTGGAGTGAAGATTGTAACCTTTCACCATAATTACATCATTCTGACCCTTGAAATGAATATAGCAACCTTTCGACCGAATTACATCATTCAGATGATTAAAGTGAAGACTGCATCTTTCCACCCATATTACATCACTCATACTTTTGAATGAAGATTGCATCCTTTTGGCTGGAATTACATCATTTTGACACATGGAGTGAAGCCTGCAACATTTCGGCCGAAATTACATCACTCAGATTTTTGAATGAATGCTTAAACGCTTCGGTCATAATTACATCATTCTGACACTTAGAATGAAGAATGAACCTTTCGACCGGAATTACATCACTCACACCTTGGAATGAAGACTCGCCGAAACCTTTGCCGATTACATCATCATTCGACTCTTGGATTGAAGACTACAACCTTTAGGCCAAAATTACATCACTCGGACTTTTGAATGAAGAGTGTAACCTTAGGCTGGAATTACATCATTTTGACACTTGGAGTGAATATCGCATCCTTTCAGTTGGAATTACATCACTGAAACTTTTGAATAAAGATTGCAATCTTTCGGTGGAATTAGATCATTCGACACTTCGAGTGAAGACTACAACCTTTCGACCGAATTACATCACGTAAACATTTCAAAGACGATTGCAACCTTTCGGTCGATTACATCATTATAACACTTGGAGTGAAGATTGCATCCTTTCGGCTGGAATTACATCACTCAAACTTTTGAATGAAGATTGCACCGTTTCAACAAGAATTACGTCATTCTGACACTTGTAGGGAACACTACAGACTTTCCGCTGGAGTTACATCACTCATACTTTTAAATGAAGACTGCAACCTTTAGACTAGATTACATCATTCTCGTAACTTGGAGTGAAGACCGCAACCTTTCGACGGAATTACATCACTCGGACTTTTGAGTGAAGATTGCAACCTTTCGGCCGAATTACATCATTCGACGCTTAAAGTGAAGACCGCGTCTTTCCGCCGGAATTATATCATTCGACTTTTGAATGAAGATTGCATTTTTTTGGTCGGAATTACATAATTCGACACATGGAGTGAAGACTACAACCTTTCGACCAGAATTACATCACGTAAACATTTAAAAGAAGATTGCAACCTTTCAGTCAGATTACATCATTATAACACTTGGAGTGAAGATTGCATCCTTTCGGCTGGAATTACATCACTCAAACTTTTGAATGAAGATTGCACCGTTTCAACAAGAATTACGTCATTCGACACTTGTAGGGAACACTACAAATTCCGCCGAATTACATCACTCATACTTTTAAATGAAGACCGCAACCTTTCGACTAGATTACATCATTCTCGTAACTTGGAGTGAAAAATCGCAACCTTTCGACGGAATTACATCACTCGGACTTTTGAGTGAAGATGGCAACCTTTCGGCCGAATTACATCATTCGACGCTTAAAGTGAAGACCGCGTCTTTCCGCCGGAATTATATCATTCGACTTTTGAATGAAGATTGCATTTTTTTGGTCGGAATTACATAATTCTGACATATGGAGTGAAGACTACAACCTTTCAGCCGGTATTGCATCACTCAGACCTTTGAGTTAAGACTGCGACCTCTTGGCAAAAATTACATCACTCAAACTTTTAAATGAAGACTGCAAACTTTCAACCATAATGATATCATTTTGACACTTACAATGAAGAATGAAACTTTTAGGACGAAATTACATCACTCGAACCTTTGAATAAAAACATCAAACTTTCGACTGGAATTACATTATTCGGACACTTGGAGTGAAGATTGTAACCTTTCACCATAATTACATCATTCGACCCTTGAAATGAATATAGCAACCTTTCGACCAAATTACATCATTCGATGATTAAAGTGAAGACCGCATCTTTCCACCCATATTACATCACTCATACTTTTGAATGAAGATTGCATCCTTTTGGCTGGAATTACATCATTTTGACACATGGAGTGAAGCCTGCAACATTTCGGCCGGAATTACATCACTCGATTTTTGAATGAATGCTTAAACGCTTCGGTCATAATTACATCATTCGACACTTAGAATGAAGAATGAACCTTTCGACCGGAATTACATCACTCACACCTTGGAATGAAGACGAAACCTTTGCCGAATTACATCATTCGACTCTTGGATTGAAGACTACAACCTTTAGGCCAAAATTACATCACTCGGACTTTTGAATGAAGAGTGTAACCTTAGGCTTACATCAATTACATCATTTTGACACTTGGAGTGAATATTGCATCCTTTCGCTTGGAATTACATCACCGAAACTTTTGAATAAAGATTGCAATCTTTCGGTGGAATTAGATCATTCGACACTTCGAGTGAAGACTACAACCTTTCGACCGAAATTACATCACGTAAACATTTCAAAGACGATTGCAACCTTTCAGTCAGATTACATCATTATAACACTTGGAGTGAAGATTGCATCCTTTCGGCTGGAATTACATCACTCAAACTTTTGAATGAAGATTGCACCGTTTCAACAAGAATTACGTCATTCTGACACTTGTAGGGAACACTACAGCCTTTCCGCTGGAGTTACATCACTCATACTTTTAAATGAAGACTGCAACCTTTAGACTAGATTACATCATTCTGTAACTTGGAGTGAAGACCGCAACCTTTCGTACGGAATTACATCACTCGGACTTTTGAGTGAAGATTGCAACCTTTCGGCCGAATTACATCATTCGACGCTTAAAGTGAAGACCGCGTCTTTCCGCCGGAATTATATCATTCGGACTTTTGAATGAAGATTGCATTTTTTTGGTCGGAATTACATAATTCGACACATGGAGTGAAGACTACAACCTTTCGACGAATTACATCACGTAAACATTTAAAAGAAGATTGCAACCTTTCGGTCGATTACATCATTATAACACTTGGAGTGAAGATTGCATCCTTTCGGTTGGAATTACATCACTCAAACTTTTGAATGAAGATTGCACCGTTTCAACAAGAATTACGTCATTCGACACTTGTAGGGAACACTACACTTTTCTCACTGAATTACATCACTCATACTTTTAAATGAAGACGCAACCTTTAGACTAGATTACATCATTCTGTAACTTGGAGTGAAGACGCAACCTTTCGACGGAATTACATCACTCGGACTTTTGAGTGAAGATTGCAACCTTTCGGCCGAAATTACATCATTCGTACGCTTAAAGTGAAGACCGCGTCTTTCCGCCGGAATTATATCATTCAGACTTTTGAATGAAGATTGCATTTTTTTGGTCGGAATTACATAATTCGACACATGGAGTGAAGACTACAACCTTTCGACCAGAATTACATCACGTAAACATTTAAGAAGATTGCAACCTTTCGGTCGATTACATCATTATAACACTTGGAGTGAAGATTGCATCCTTTCGGCTGGAATTACATCACTCAAACTTTTGAATGAAGATTGCACCGTTTCAACAAGAATTACGTCATTCGACACTTGTAGGGAACACTACAAATTTCCGCCACTGGAATTACATCACTCATACTTTTAAATGAAGACGCAACCTTTCGACTAGATTACATCATTCTCGTAACTTGGAGTGAAGACTCGCAACCTTTCGGACGGAATTACATCACTCGGACTTTTGAGTGAAGATGGCAACCTTTCGGCCGAATTACATCATTCGGACGCTTAAAGTGAAGACCGCGTCTTTCCGCCGGAATTATATCATTCGACTTTTGAATGAAGATTGCATTTTTTTGGTCGGAATTACATAATTCGACACATGGAGTGAAGACGCAACCCTTCGGCCGGTATTGCATCACTCAGACCTTTGAGTTAAGACTGCGACCTCTTGGCAAAAATTACATCACTCAAACTTTTAAATGAAGACTGCAAACTTTCAACCATAATGATATCATTTTGACACTTACAATGAAGAATGAAACTTTTAGGACGAAATTACATCACTCGAACCTTTGAATAAAAACATCAAACTTTCGACTGGAATTACATTATTCGGACACTTGGAGTGAAGATTGTAACCTTTCACCATAATTACATCATTCTGACCCTTGAAATGAATATAGCAACCTTTCGACCGAATTACATCATTCAGATGATTAAAGTGAAGACTGCATCTTTCCACCCATATTACATCACTCATACTTTTGAATGAAGATTGCATCCTTTTGGCTGGAATTACATCATTTTGACACATGGAGTGAAGCCTGCAACATTTCGGCCGGAATTACATCACTCAGATTTTTGAATGAATGCTTAAACGCTTCGGTCATAATTACATCATTCTGACACTTAGAATGAAGAATGAACCTTTCGACCGGAATTACATCACTCACACCTTGGAATGAAGACTGAAACCTTTGCCAGAATTACATCATTCAGACTCTTGGATTGAAGACTACAACCTTTAGGCCAAAATTACATCACTCGGACTTTTGAATGAAGAGTGTAACCTTAGGCTGGAATTACATCATTTTGACACTTGGAGTGAATATTGCATCCTTTCAGTTGGAATTACATCACTGAAACTTTTGAATAAAGATTGCAATCTTTCGGTGGAATTAGATCATTCGACACTTCGAGTGAAGACTACAACCTTTCGACCGAAATTACATCACGTAAACATTTCAAAGACGATTGCAACCTTTCGGTCAGATTACATCATTATAACACTTGGAGTGAAGATTGCATCCTTTCGGCTGGAATTACATCACTCAAACTTTTGAATGAAGATTGCACCGTTTCAACAAGAATTACGTCATTCGACACTTGTAGGGAACACTACAAACTTTTCCGCCGGAATTACATCACTCATACTTTTAAATGAAGACTGCAACCTTTAGACTAATTTACATCATTCTGTAACTTGGAGTGAAGACTGCAACCTTTCAGACGGAATTACATCACTCGGACTTTTGAGTGAAGATGGCAACCTTTCGGCCAGAATTACGTCATTCGGACGCTTAAAGTGAAGACCGCGTCTTTCCGCCGGAATTATATCATTCAGACTTTTGAATGAAGATTGCATTTTTTTGGTCGGAATTACATAATTCTGACACATGGAGTGAAGACTGCAACCCTTCGGCCGGTATTGCATCACTCAGACCTTTGAGTTAAGACTGCGACCTCTTGCCAAAAATTACATCACTCAAACTTTTAAATGAAGACTGCAAACTTTCAACCATAATGATATCATTTTCACACTTACAATGAAGAATGAAACTTTTAGGACGAAATTACATCACTCGAACCTTTGAATAAAAACATCAAACTTTCGACCGGAATTACATTATTCGGACACTTGGAGTGAAGATTGTAACCTTTCACCATAATTACATCATTCGACTTGAAATGAATATAGCAACCTTTCGACCGAATTACATCATTCGATGATTAAAGTGAAGACCGCATCTTTCCACCCATATTACATCACTCATACTTTTGAATGAAGATTGCATCCTTTTGGCTGGAATTACATCATTTTGACACATGGAGTGAAGCCTCGCAACATTTCGGCCGAATTACATCACTCGATTTTTGAATGAATGCTTAAACGCTTCGGTCATAATTACATCATTCGACACTTAGAATGAAGAATGAACCTTTCGACCGGAATTACATCACTCACACCTTGGAATGAAGACTGAAACCTTTGCCAGAATTACATCATTCAGACTCTTGGATTGAAGACTACAACCTTTAGGCCAAAATTACATCACTCGGACTTTTGAATGAAGAGTGTAACCTTAGGCTGGAATTACATCATTTTGACACTTGGAGTGAATATCGCATCCTTTCGGTTGGAATTACATCACCGAAACTTTTGAATAAAGATTGCAATCTTTCTGGAATTAGATCATTCGACACTTCGAGTGAAGACTACAACCTTTCGACCGAAATTACATCACGTAAACATTTCAAAGACGATTGCAACCTTTCAGTCAGATTACATCATTATAACACTTGGAGTGAAGATTGCATCCTTTCGGCTGGAATTACATCACTCAAACTTTTGAATGAAGATTGCACCGTTTCAACAAGAATTACGTCATTCTGACACTTGTAGGGAACACTACAGCCTTTCCGCTGGAGTTACATCACTCATACTTTTAAATGAAGACTCGCAACCTTTAGACTAGATTACATCATTCTCGTAACTTGGAGTGAAGACCGCAACCTTTCGACGGAATTACATCACTCGGACTTTTGAGTGAAGATTGCAACCTTTCGGCCGAATTACATCATTCGGACGCTTAAAGTGAAGACCGCGTCTTTCCGCCGAATTATATCATTCAGACTTTTGAATGAAGATTGCATTTTTTGGTCGGAATTACATAATTCGACACATGAGTGAAGACTACAACCTTTCGACCAAATTACATCACGTAAACATTTAAAAGAAGATTGCAACCTTTCGGTCGATTACATCATTATAACACTTGGAGTGAAGATTGCATCCTTTCGGCTGGAATTACATCACTCAAACTTTTGAATGAAGATTGCACCGTTTCAACAAGAATTACGTCATTCGACACTTGTAGGGAACACTACAAATGCGTTCCGCCGGAATTACATCACTCATACTTTTAAATGAAGACGCAACCTTTCGACTAGATTACATCATTCGTAACTTGGAGTGAAGACGCAACCTTTCGACGGAATTACATCACTCGGACTTTTGAGTGAAGATGGCAACCTTTCGGCCGAATTACGTCATTCGACGCTTAAAGTGAAGACCGCGTCTTTCCGCCGGAATTATATCATTCGACTTTTGAATGAAGATTGCATTTTTTTGGTCGGAATTACATAATTCGACACATGGAGTGAAGACCGCAACCCTTCGGCCTATTGCATCACTCGGACCTTTGAGTTAAGACTGCGACCTCTTGGCAAAAATTACATCACTCAAACTTTTAAATGAAGACTGCAAACTTTCAACCATAATGATATCATTTTGACACTTACAATGAAGAATGAAACTTTTAGGACTAAATTACATCACTCGAACCTTTGAATAAAAACATCAAACTTTCGACCGGAATTACATTATTCGGACACTTGGAGTGAAGATTGTAACCTTTCACCATAATTACATCATTCGACCCTTGAAATGAATATAGCAACCTTTCGACCGAATTACATCATTCGATGATTAAAGTGAAGACCGCATCTTTCCACCCATATTACATCACTCATACTTTTGAATGAAGATTGCATCCTTTTGGCTGGAATTACATCATTTTGACACATGGAGTGAAGCCTGCAACATTTCGGCCGGAATTACATCACTCGATTTTTGAATGAATGCTTAAACGCTTCGGTCATAATTACATCATTCGACACACTTAGAATGAAGAATGAACCTTTCGACCGGAATTACATCACTCACACCTTGGAATGAAGATCGAAACCTTTGCCGAAATTACATCATTCGACTCTTGGATTGAAGACTACAACCTTTAGGCCAAAATTACATCACTCGGACTTTTGAATGAAGAGTGTAACCTTAGGCTCGGAATTACATCATTTTGACACTTGGAGTGAATATCGCATCCTTTCAGTTGGAATTACATCACCGAAACTTTTGAATAAAGATTGCAATCTTTCGGTGGAATTAGATCATTCGACACTTCGAGTGAAGACTACAACCTTTCGACCGAATTACATCACGTAAACATTTCAAAGACGATTGCAACCTTTCGGTCGATTACATCATTATAACACTTGGAGTGAAGATTGCATCCTTTCGGCTGGAATTACATCACTCAAACTTTTGAATGAAGATTGCACCGTTTCAACAAGAATTACGTCATTCGACACTTGTAGGGAACACTACAACCTTTTCCGCGGAGTTACATCACTCATACTTTTAAATGAAGACTCGCAACCTTTAGACTAGATTACATCATTCTGTAACTTGGAGTGAAGACCGCAACCTTTCGACGGAATTACATCACTCGGACTTTTGAGTGAAGATTGCAACCTTTCGGCCGAATTACATCATTCGACGCTTAAAGTGAAGACCGCGTCTTTCCGCCGGAATTATATCATTCGGACTTTTGAATGAAGATTGCATTTTTTTGGTCGGAATTACATAATTCGACACATGGAGTGAAGACGCAACCCTTCGGCCGGTATTGCATCACTCGGACCTTTGAGTTAAGACTGCGACCTCTTTTCGCCAAAAATTACATCACTCAAACTTTTAAATGAAGACTGCAAACTTTCAACCATAATGATATCATTTTCACACTTACAATGAAGAATGAAACTTTTAGGACGAAATTACATCACTCGAACCTTTGAATAAAAACATCAAACTTTCGACCGGAATTACATTATTCGGACACTGGAGTGAAGATTGTAACCTTTCACCATAATTACATCATTCGACCCTTGAAATGAATATAGCAACCTTTCGACCAGAATTACATCATTCGATGATTAAAGTGAAGATCGCATCTTTCCACCCATATTACATCACTCATACTTTTGAATGAAGATTGCATCCTTTTGGATGGAATTACATCATTTTGACACATGGAGTGAAGCCTGCAACATTTCGGCCGGAATTACATCACTCAGATTTTTGAATGAATGCTTAAACGCTTCGGTCATAATTACATCATTCGACACTTAGAATGAAGAATGAACCTTTCGACCGGAATTACATCACTCACACCTTGGAATGAAGACCGAAACCTTTGCCAGAATTACATCATTCAGACTCTTGGATTGAAGACTACAACCTTTAGGCCAAAATTACATCACTCGGACTTTTGAATGAAGAGTGTAACCTTAGGCTGAATTACATCATTTTGACACTTGGAGTGAATATCGCATCTTTCGGTGGAATTACATCACCGAAACTTTTGAATAAAGATTGCAATCTTTCGGCGGAATTAGATCATTCGACACTTCGAGTGAAGACTACAACCTTTCGACCGAAATTACATCACGTAAACATTTCAAAGACGATTGCATACCTTTCAATCGATTACATCATTATAACACTTGGAGTGAAGATTGCATCCTTTCGGCTGGAATTACATCACTCAAACTTTTGAATGAAGATTGCACCGTTTCAACAAGAATTACGTCATTCGACACTTGTAGGGAACACTACAAATTTTTCACTGGAGTTACATCACTCATACTTTTAAATGAAGACTGCAACCTTTAGACTAGATTACATCATTCTCGTAACTTGGAGTGAAGACCGCAACCTTTCGAGACGGAATTACATCACTCGGACTTTTGAGTGAAGATGGCAACCTTTCGGCCGAATTACATCATTCGGACGCTTAAAGTGAAGACCGCGTCTTTCCGCCGGAATTATATCATTCGACTTTTGAATGAAGATTGCATTTTTTTGGTCGGAATTACATAATTCGACACATGGAGTGAAGACGCAACCCTTCGGCCGGTATTGCATCACTCAGACCTTTGAGTTAAGACTGCGACCTCTTGGCAAAAATTACATCACTCAAACTTTTAAATGAAGACTGCAAACTTTCAACCATAATGATATCATTTTCACACTTACAATGAAGAATGAAACTTTTAGGACGAAATTACATCACTCGAACCTTTGAATAAAAACATCAAACTTTCGACTGGAATTACATTATTCGGACACTTGGAGTGAAGATTGTAACCTTTCACCATAATTACATCATTCTGACCCTTGAAATGAATATAGCAACCTTTCGACCAGAATTACATCATTCAGATGATTAAAGTGAAGACTGCATCTTTCCACCCATATTACATCACTCATACTTTTGAATGAAGATTGCATCCTTTTGGCTGGAATTACATCATTTTGACACATGGAGTGAAGCCTGCAACATTTCGGCCGAAATTACATCACTCAGATTTTTGAATGAATGCTTAAACGCTTCGGTCATAATTACATCATTCTGACACTTAGAATGAAGAATGAACCTTTCGACCGGAATTACATCACTCACACCTTGGAATGAAGACTCGAAACCTTTGCCGAATTACATCATTCGACTCTTGGATTGAAGACTACAACCTTTAGGCCAAAATTACATCACTCGGACTTTTGAATGAAGAGTGTAACCTTAGGCCGGAATTACATCATTTTGACACTTGGAGTGAATATCGCATCCTTTCGGTTTGGAATTACATCACCGAAACTTTTGAATAAAGATTGCAATCTTTCGGTGGAATTAGATCATTCGACACTTCGAGTGAAGACTACAACCTTTCGACCGAATTACATCACGTAAACATTTCAAAGACGATTGCAACCTTTCGGTCGATTACATCATTATAACACTTGGAGTGAAGATTGCATCCTTTCGGCTGGAATTACATCACTCAAACTTTTGAATGAAGATTGCACCGTTTCAACAAGAATTACGTCATTCGACACTTGTAGGGAACACTACAACCTTTCCGCCGGAGTTACATCACTCATACTTTTAAATGAAGACTGCAACCTTTAGACTAGATTACATCATTCGTAACTTGGAGTGAAGACTCAAACCTTTCGGACGGAATTACATCACTCGGACTTTTGAGTGAAGATTGCAACCTTTCGGCCGAGAATTACATCATTCGACGCTTAAAGTGAAGACCGCGTCTTTCCGCCGGAATTATATCATTCAGACTTTTGAATGAAGATTGCATTTTTTTGGTCGGAATTACATAATTCGACACATGGAGTGAAGACTACAACCTTTCGACCAAATTACATCACGTAAACATTTAAAAGAAGATTGCAACCTTTCGGTCGATTACATCATTATAACACTTGGAGTGAAGATTGCATCCTTTCGGCTGGAATTACATCACTCAAACTTTTGAATGAAGATTGCACCGTTTCAACAAGAATTACGTCATTCGACACTTGTAGGGAACACTACAAATTCATCCGCCGGAATTACATCACTCATACTTTTAAATGAAGACGCAACCTTTCGACTAGATTACATCATTCTCGTAACTTGGAGTGAAGACCGCAACCTTTCGGACGGAATTACATCACTCGGACTTTTGAGTGAAGATGGCAACCTTTCGGCCGAATTACGTCATTCGACGCTTAAAGTGAAGACCGCGTCTTTCCGCCGAATTATATCATTCGACTTTTGAATGAAGATTGCATTTTTTTGGTCGGAATTACATAATTCTGACACATGGAGTGAAGACTGCAACCCTTCGGCCGGTATTGCATCACTCAGACCTTTGAGTTAAGACTGCGACCTCTTGGCAAAAATTACATCACTCAAACTTTTAAATGAAGACTGCAAACTTTCAACCATAATGATATCATTTTCACACTTACAATGAAGAATGAAACTTTTAGGACTAAATTACATCACTCGAACCTTTGAATAAAAACATCAAACTTTCGACTGGAATTACATTATTCGGACACTTGGAGTGAAGATTGTAACCTTTCACCATAATTACATCATTCTGACCCTTGAAATGAATATAGCAACCTTTCGACCAATTAATTACATCATTCAGATGATTAAAGTGAAGACTGCATCTTTCCACCCATATTACATCACTCATACTTTTGAATGAAGATTGCATCCTTTTGGCTGGAATTACATCATTTTGACACATGGAGTGAAGCCTGCAACATTTCGGCCGGAATTACATCACTCAGATTTTTGAATGAATGCTTAAACGCTTCGGTCATAATTACATCATTCTGACACTTAGAATGAAGAATGAACCTTTCGACCGGAATTACATCACTCACACCTTGGAATGAAGACCGAAACCTTTGCCAGAATTACATCATTCAGACTCTTGGATTGAAGACTACAACCTTTAGGCCAAAATTACATCACTCGGACTTTTGAATGAAGAGTGTAACCTTAGGCTGGAATTACATCATTTTGACACTTGGAGTGAATATCGCATCCTTTCAGTTGGAATTACATCACTGAAACTTTTGAATAAAGATTGCAATCTTTCGGCTGGAATTAGATCATTCTGACACTTCGAGTGAAGACTACAACCTTTCGACCAGAATTACATCACGTAAACATTTCAAAGACGATTGCAACTTTCAAATTCGATTACATCATTATAACACTTGGAGTGAAGATTGCATCCTTTAGGCTGGAATTACATCACTCAAACTTTTGAATGAAGATTGCACCCTTTCAGCAAGAATTACGTCATTCTGACACTTGTAGGGAACACTACCGCCTTTCCGCTGGAGTTACATCACTCATACTTTTAAATGAAGACTGCAACCTTTAGACTAGATTACATCATTCTGTAACTTGGAGTGAAGACTGCAACCTTTCAGACGGAATTACATCACTCGGACTTTTGATTGAAGATTGAAACCTTTCGGCCAGAATTACATCATTCAGACGCTTAAAGTGAAGACCGCGTCTTTCCGCCGGAATTATATCATTCGACTTTTGAATGAAGATTGCATTTTTTTGGTCGGAATTACATAATTCTGACACATGGAGTGAAGACTGCAACCCTTCGGCCGGTATTGCATCACTCAGACCTTTGAGTTAAGACTGCGACCTCTTGCCAAAAATTACATCACTCAAACTTTTAAATGAAGACTGCAAACTTTCAACCATAATGATATCATTTTCACACTTACAATGAAGAATGAAACTTTTAGGACGAAATTACATCACTCGAACCTTTGAATAAAAACATCAAACTTTCGACTGGAATTACATTATTCGGACACTTGGAGTGAAGATTGTAACCTTTCACCATAATTACATCATTCTGACCCTTGAAATGAATATAGCAACCTTTCGACCAGAATTACATCATTCAGATGATTAAAGTGAAGACTGCATCTTTCCACCCATATTACATCACTCATACTTTTGAATGAAGATTGCATCCTTTTGGATGGAATTACATCATTTTGACACATGGAGTGAAGCCTGCAACATTTCGGCCGGAATTACATCACTCAGATTTTTGAATGAATGCTTAAACGCTTCGGTCATAATTACATCATTCGACACTTAGAATGAAGAATGAACCTTTCGACCGGAATTACATCACTCACACCTTGGAATGAAGACCGAAACCTTTGCCGAAATTACATCATTCGACTCTTGGATTGAAGACTACAACCTTTAGGCCAAAATTACATCACTCGGACTTTTGAATGAAGAGTGTAACCTTAGGCCGGAATTACATCATTTTGACACTTGGAGTGAATATCGCATTCTTTCGGTTGGAATTACATCACCGAAACTTTTGAATAAAGATTGCAATCTTTCGGTGGAATTAGATCATTCGACACTTCGAGTGAAGACTACAACCTTTCGACCGAATTACATCACGTAAACATTTCAAAGACGATTGCAACCTTTCGGTCGATTTACATCATTATAACACTTGGAGTGAAGATTGCATCCTTTCGGCTGGAATTACATCACTCAAACTTTTGAATGAAGATTGCACCGTTTCAACAAGAATTACGTCATTCTGACACTTGTAGGGAACACTACAGCCTTTCCGCTGGAGTTACATCACTCATACTTTTAAATGAAGACGCAACCTTTAGACTAGATTACATCATTCTCGTAACTTGGAGTGAAGACTCGCAACCTTTCGGACGGAATTACATCACTCGGACTTTTGAGTGAAGATTGCAACCTTTCGGCCAGAATTACATCATTCAGACGCTTAAAGTGAAGACCGCGTCTTTCCGCCGGAATTATATCATTCAGACTTTTGAATGAAGATTGCATTTTTTTGGTCGGAATTACATAATTCTGACATATGGAGTGAAGACTACAACCTTTCAGCCGGTATTGCATCACTCAGACCTTTGAGTTAAGACTGCGACCTCTTGGCAAAAATTACATCACTCAAACTTTTAAATGAAGACTGCAAACTTTCAACCATAATGATATCATTTTGACACTTACAATGAAGAATGAAACTTTTAGGACGAAATTACATCACTCGAACCTTTGAATAAAAACATCAAACTTTCGACTAGAATTACATTATTCGGACACTTGGAGTGAAGATTGTAACCTTTCACCATAATTACATCATTCTGACCCTTGAAATGAATATAGCAACCTTTCGACCAGAATTACATCATTCAGATGATTAAAGTGAAGACTGCATCTTTCCACCCATATTACATCACTCATACTTTTGAATGAAGATTGCATCCTTTTGGCTGGAATTACATCATTTTGACACATGGAGTGAAGCCTGCAACATTTCGGCCGAATTACATCACTCGATTTTTGAATGAATGCTTAAACGCTTCGGTCATAATTACATCATTCGACACTTAGAATGAAGAATGAACCTTTCGACCGGAATTACATCACTCACACCTTGGAATGAAGATCGAAACCTTTGCCAGAATTACATCATTCAGACTCTTGGATTGAAGACTACAACCTTTAGGCCAAAATTACATCACTCGGACTTTTGAATGAAGAGTGTAACCTTAGGCTGGAATTACATCATTTTGACACTTGGAGTGAATATCGCATCCTTTCTGTTGGAATTACATCACTGAAACTTTTGAATAAAGATTGCAATCTTTCGGCTGGAATTAGATCATTCTGACACTTCGAGTGAAGACTACAACCTTTCGACCGAAATTACATCACGTAAACATTTCAAAGACGATTGCAACCTTTCAGTCAGATTACATCATTATAACACTTGGAGTGAAGATTGCATCCTTTCGGCTGGAATTACATCACTCAAACTTTTGAATGAAGATTGCACCGTTTCAACAAGAATTACGTCATTCTGACACTTGTAGGGAACACTACAACCTTTCACCGGAGTTACATCACTCATACTTTTAAATGAAGACCGCAACCTTTAGACTAGATTACATCATTCTCGTAACTTGAGTGAAGACGCAACCTTTCGGACGGAATTACATCACTCGGACTTTTGAGTGAAGATTGCAACCTTTCGGCCGAATTACATCATTCGACGCTTAAAGTGAAGACCGCGTCTTTCCGCCGGAATTATATCATTCGACTTTTGAATGAAGATTGCATTTTTTTGGTCGGAATTACATAATTCGACACATGGAGTGAAGACTACAACCTTTCGACCGAGAATTACATCACGTAAACATTTAAAAGAAGATTGCAACCTTTCGGTCGATTACATCATTATAACACTTGAGTGAAGATTGCATCCTTTCGGCTGGAATTACATCACTCAAACTTTTGAATGAAGATTGCACCATTTCAACAAGAATTACGTCATTCGACACTTGTAGGGAACACTACAAACTTTTACTGAATTACATCACTCATACTTTTAAATGAAGACGCAACCTTTAGACTAGATTACATCATTCGTAACTTGGAGTGAAGACCGCAACCTTTCGTACGGAATTACATCACTCGGACTTTTGAGTGAAGATGGCAACCTTTCGGCCAGAATTACATCATTCGGACGCTTAAAGTGAAGACCGCGTTCTTTCCGCCGGAATTATATCATTCAGACTTTTGAATGAAGATTGCATTTTTTTGGTCGGAATTACATAATTCGACACATGGAGTGAAGACTCGCAACCTTTCGGCCGGTATTGCATCACTCGGACCTTTGAGTTAAGACTGCGACCTCTTGCCAAAAATTACATCACTCATACTTTTGAAATGAACCTTTCAACCAAATTACATCACTCACACCTTTCGAAGAATGAACCTTTCGAAATTACATCACTCGCCTTTAAATGCATCATTCTCAAACTTGGAGTGAAGACTGAAGACGCAACCTTTCGGACGGAATTACATCACTCGGACTTTTGAGTGAAGATTGCAACCTTTCGGCCGAATTACATCATTCAAACGCTTAAAGTGAAGACCGCGTCTTTCCGCCGGAATTATATCATTCGAGACTTTTGAATGAAGATTGCATTTTTTTGGTCGGAATTACATAATTCGACACATGGAGTGAAGACTACAACCTTTCGACCAAATTACATCACGTAAACATTTAAAAGAAGATTGCAACCTTTCGGTCGATTACATCATTATAACACTTGGAGTGAAGATTGCATCCTTTCGGCTGGAATTACATCACTCAAACTTTTGAATGAAGATTGCACCGTTTCAACAAGAATTACGTCATTCGACACTTGTAGGGAACACTACAAATTGTTCCGCGGAATTACATCACTCATACTTTTAAATGAAGACGCAACCTTTCGACTAGATTACATCATTCTCGTAACTTGGAGTGAAGACGCAACCTTTCGACGGAATTACATCACTCGGACTTTTGAGTGAAGATGGCAACCTTTCGGCCGAATTACATCATTCGACGCTTAAAGTGAAGACCGCGTCTTTTTCCGCCGAATTATATCATTCAGACTTTTGAATGAAGATTGCATTTTTTTGGTCGGAATTACATAATTCGACACATGGAGTGAAGACGCAACCCTTCGGCCGGTATTGCATCACTCGGACCTTTGAGTTAAGACTGCGACCTCTTGGCAAAAATTACATCACTCAAACTTTTAAATGAAGACTGCAAACTTTCAACCATAATGATATCATTTTGACACTTACAATGAAGAATGAAACTTTTAGGACGAAATTACATCACTCGAACCTTTGAATAAAAACATCAAACTTTCGACTGGAATTACATTATTCGGACACTTGGAGTGAAGATTGTAACCTTTCACCATAATTACATCATTCGACCCTTGAAATGAATATAGCAACCTTTCGACCGAATTACATCATTCGATGATTAAAGTGAAGACGCATCTTTCCACCCATATTACATCACTCATACTTTTGAATGAAGATTGCATCCTTTTGGTGGAATTACATCATTTTGACACATGGAGTGAAGCCTGCAACATTTCGGCCGAAATTACATCACTCAGATTTTTGAATGAATGCTTAAACGCTTCGGTCATAATTACATCATTCTGACACTTAGAATGAAGAATGAACCTTTCGACCGGAATTACATCACTCACACCTTGGAATGAAGACTGAAACCTTTGCCAAGAATTACATCATTCGACTCTTGGATTGAAGACTACAACCTTTAGGCCAAAATTACATCACTCGGACTTTTGAATGAAGAGTGTAACCTTAGGCTGGAATTACATCATTTTGACACTTGGAGTGAATATCGCATCCTTTCGGTTGGAATTACATCATTGAAACTTTTGAATAAAGATTGCAATCTTTCGGTGGAATTAGATCATTCGACACTTCGAGTGAAGACTACAACCTTTCGACCGAATTACATCACGTAAACATTTCAAAGACGATTGCAACCTTTCAGTCAGATTACATCATTATAACACTTGGAGTGAAGATTGCATCCTTTCGGCTGGAATTACATCACTCAAACTTTTGAATGAAGATTGCACCGTTTCAACAAGAATTACGTCATTCTGACACTTGTAGGGAACACTACAACCTTTCCGCTGGAATTACATCACTCATACTTTTAAATGAAGACGCAACCTTTAGACTAGATTACATCATTCTGTAACTTGGAGTGAAGACTGCAACCTTTCAGACGGAATTACATCACTCGGACTTTTGAGTGAAGATTGCAACCTTTCGGCCAGAATTACATCATTCAGACGCTTAAAGTGAAGACCGCGTCTTTCCGCCGAATTATATCATTCAGACTTTTGAATGAAGATTGCATTTTTTTGGTCGGAATTACATAATTCTGACACATGGAGTGAAGACTACAACCTTTCGACCAGAATTACATCACGTAAACATTTAAAAGAAGATTGCAACCTTTCAATTAGATTACATCATTATAACACTTGGAGTGAAGATTGCATCCTTTCGGCTGGAATTACATCACTCAAACTTTTGAATGAAGATTGCACCGTTTCAACAAGAATTACGTCATTCTGACACTTGTAGGGAACACTACAGTTCACTGGAATTACATCACTCATACTTTTAAATGAAGACGCAACCTTTCGACTAGATTACATCATTCTCGTAACTTGGAGTGAAGACTCGCAACCTTTCGACGGAATTACATCACTCGGACTTTTGAGTGAAGATTGCAACCTTTCGGCCGAAATTACATCATTCGACGCTTAAAGTGAAGACCGCGTCTTTCCGCCGGAATTATATCATTCAGACTTTTGAATGAAGATTGCATTTTTTTGGTCGGAATTACATAATTCGACACATGGAGTGAAGACTACAACCTTTCGACCGAAATTACATCACGTAAACATTTCAAAGAAGATTGCAACCTTTCGGTCGATTACATCATTATAACACTTGGAGTGAAGATTGCATCCTTTCGGCTGGAATTACATCACTCAAACTTTTGAATGAAGATTGCACCGTTTCAACAAAATTACGTCATTCGACACTTGTAGGGAACACTACAACTTTCCGGACTGAATTACATCACTCATACTTTTAAATGAAGACATCAACCTTTCGACTAGATTACATCATTCGGAAACTTGGAGTGAAGACGCAACCTTTCGGACGGAATTACATCACTCGGACTTTTGAGTGAAGATTGCAACCTTTCGGCCGAAATTACATCATTCGGACGCTTAAAGTGAAGACCGCGTCTTTCCGCCCAATTATATCATTCATACTTTTGAATGAAGATTGCATTTTTTGGTCGGAATTACATAATTTGACACATGGAGTGAAGACTACAACCTTTCGACCGAATTACATCACGTAAACATTTAAAAGAAGATTGCAACCTTTCGGTCGATTACATCATTATAACACTTGGAGTGAAGATTGCATCCTTTCGGCTGGAATTACATCACTCAAACTTTTGAATGAAGATTGCACCGTTTCAACAAGAATTACGTCATTCGACACTTGTAGGGAACACTACAGGCCGTTCACTGGAATTACATCACTCATACTTTTAAATGAAGACCAACCTTTAGACTAGATTACATCATTCGTAACTTGGAGTGAAGACTACAACCTTTCGGACGGAATTACATCACTCGGACTTTTGAGTGAAGATGGCAACCTTTCGGCCGTAATTACATCATTCGACGCTTAAAGTGAAGACCGCGTCTTTCCGCCGGAATTATATCATTCAGACTTTTGAATGAAGATTGCATTTTTTTGTCGGAATTACATAATTCGACACATGGAGTGAAGACTACAACCTTTCGACCGAATTACATCACGTAAACATTTCAAAGACGATTGCAACCTTTCGGTCGATTACATCATTATAACACTTGGAGTGAAGATTGCATCCTTTCGGCTGGAATTACATCACTCAAACTTTTGAATGAAGATTGCACCGTTTCAACAAGAATTACGTCATTCGACACTTGTAGGGAACACTACAACCTTTCCGCCGAGTTACATCACTCATACTTTTAAATGAAGACTCGCAACCTTTAGACTAGATTACATCATTCTCGTAACTTGGAGTGAAGACTCGCAACCTTTCGAGACGGAATTACATCACTCGGACTTTTGAGTGAAGATTGCAACCTTTCGGCCGAATTACATCATTCGGACGCTTAAAGTGAAGACCGCGTCTTTCCGCCGAATTATATCATTCGACTTTTGAATGAAGATTGCATTTTTTTGGTCGGAATTACATAATTCGACACATGGAGTGAAGACTACAACCTTTCGACCGAGAATTACATCACGTAAACATTTAAAAGAAGATTGCAACCTTTCGGTCGAATTACATCATTATAACACTTGGAGTGAAGATTGCATCCTTTCGGTGGAATTACATCACTCAAACTTTTGAATGAAGATTGCACCGTTTCAACAAGAATTACGTCATTCGACACTTGTAGGGAACACTACAAATGTTCCGCCGGAATTACATCACTCATACTTTTAAATGAAGACTGCAACCTTTCGACTAGATTACATCATTCTGTAACTTGGAGTGAAGACTGCAACCTTTCAGACGGAATTACATCACTCGGACTTTTGAGTGAAGATGGCAACCTTTCGGCCAGAATTACGTCATTCAGACGCTTAAAGTGAAGACCGCGTCTTTCCGCCGGAATTATATCATTCAGACTTTTGAATGAAGATTGCATTTTTTTGGTCGGAATTACATAATTCTGACACATGGAGTGAAGACTGCAACCCTTCGGCCGGTATTGCATCACTCAGACCTTTGAGTTAAGACTGCGACCTCTTGGCAAAAATTACATCACTCAAACTTTTAAATGAAGACTGCAAACTTTCAACCATAATGATATCATTTTCACACTTACAATGAAGAATGAAACTTTTAGGACTAAATTACATCACTCGAACCTTTGAATAAAAACATCAAACTTTCGACCGGAATTACATTATTCGGACACTTGGAGTGAAGATTGTAACCTTTCACCATAATTACATCATTCGACCCTTGAAATGAATATAGCAACCTTTCGACCGAAATTACATCATTCAGATGATTAAAGTGAAGACTGCATCTTTCCACCCATATTACATCACTCATACTTTTGAATGAAGATTGCATCCTTTTGGCTGGAATTACATCATTTTGACACATGGAGTGAAGCCTGCAACATTTCGGCCGGAATTACATCACTCAGATTTTTGAATGAATGCTTAAACGCTTCGGTCATAATTACATCATTCTGACACTTAGAATGAAGAATGAACCTTTCGACCGGAATTACATCACTCACACCTTGGAATGAAGACTGAAACCTTTGCCAGAATTACATCATTCAGACTCTTGGATTGAAGACTACAACCTTTAGGCCAAAATTACATCACTCGGACTTTTGAATGAAGAGTGTAACCTTAGGCTGGAATTACATCATTTTGACACTTGGAGTGAATATTGCATCCTTTCAGTTGGAATTACATCATTGAAACTTTTGAATAAAGATTGCAATCTTTCGGCTGGAATTAGATCATTCTGACACTTCGAGTGAAGACTACAACCTTTCGACCAGAATTACATCACGTAAACATTTCAAAGACGATTGCATACTTTCAGTCAGATTACATCATTATAACACTTGGAGTGAAGATTGCATCCTTTCGGCTGGAATTACATCACTCAAACTTTTGAATGAAGATTGCACCGTTTCAACAAGAATTACGTCATTCGACACTTGTAGGGAACACTACGCCTTTTTCCGCCGGAATTACATCACTCATACTTTTAAATGAAGACGCAACCTTTAGACTAGATTACATCATTCTCGTAACTTGGAGTGAAGACGCAACCTTTCGGACGGAATTACATCACTCGGACTTTTGAGTGAAGATGGCAACCTTTCGGCCGAAATTACATCATTCGACGCTTAAAGTGAAGACCGCGTCTTTCCGCCGAATTATATCATTCAGACTTTTGAATGAAGATTGCATTTTTTTGGTCGGAATTACATAATTCGACACATGGAGTGAAGACTGCAACCCTTCGGCCGGTATTGCATCACTCAGACCTTTGAGTTAAGACTGCGACCTCTTGGCAAAAATTACATCACTCAAACTTTTAAATGAAGACTGCAAACTTTCAACCATAATGATATCATTTTCACACTTACAATGAAGAATGAAACTTTTAGGACGAAATTACATCACTCGAACCTTTGAATAAAAACATCAAACTTTCGACTGGAATTACATTATTCGGACACTTGGAGTGAAGATTGTAACCTTTCACCATAATTACATCATTCTGACCCTTGAAATGAATATAGCAACCTTTCGACCAGAATTACATCATTCAGATGATTAAAGTGAAGACTGCATCTTTCCACCCATATTACATCACTCATACTTTTGAATGAAGATTGCATCCTTTTGGCTGGAATTACATCATTTTGACACATGGAGTGAAGCCTGCAACATTTCGGCCAGAATTACATCACTCAGATTTTTGAATGAATGCTTAAACGCTTCGGTCATAATTACATCATTCTGACACTTAGAATGAAGAATGAACCTTTCGACCGGAATTACATCACTCACACCTTGGAATGAAGACTGAAACCTTTGCCAGAATTACATCATTCAGACTCTTGGATTGAAGACTACAACCTTTAGGCCAAAATTACATCACTCGGACTTTTGAATGAAGAGTGTAACCTTAGGCTGGAATTACATCATTTTGACACTTGGAGTGAATATCGCATTCTTTCAGTTGGAATTACATCACCGAAACTTTTGCATAAAGATTGCAATCTTTCGGCTGGAATTAGATCATTCTGACACTTCGAGTGAAGACTACAACCTTTCGACCAGAATTACATCACGTAAACATTTCAAAGACGATTGCAACCTTTCAGTCAGATTACATCATTATAACACTTGGAGTGAAGATTGCATCCTTTCGGCTGGAATTACATCACTCAAACTTTTGAATGAAGATTGCACCGTTTCAAAGAAGAATTACGTCATTCCGACACTTGTAGGGAACACTACAACCTTTCCCCGAGTTACATCACTCATACTTTTAAATGAAGACGCAACCTTTAGACTAGATTACATCATTCTGTAACTTGGAGTGAAGACGCAACCTTTCGGACGGAATTACATCACTCGGACTTTTGAGTGAAGATTGCAACCTTTCGGCCGAATTACATCATTCGACGCTTAAAGTGAAGACCGCGTCTTTCCGCCGGAATTATATCATTCGACTTTTTGAATGAAGATTGCATTTTATTGGTCGGAATTACATAATTCTGACACATGGAGTGAAGACTACAACCTTTCGACCAAAATTACATCACGTAAACATTTAAAAGAAGATTGCAACCTTTCAGTCAGATTACATCATTATAACACTTGGAGTGAAGATTGCATCCTTTCGGCTGGAATTACATCACTCAAACTTTTGAATGAAGATTGCACCGTTTCAACAAGAATTACGTCATTCTGACACTTGTAGGGAACACTACAGCCGTTCCGCTGGAATTACATCACTCATACTTTTAAATGAAGACTGCAACCTTTCGACTAGATTACATCATTCTGTAACTTGGAGTGAAGACGCAACCTTTCAAACGGAATTACATCACTCGGACTTTTGAGTGAAGATGGCAACCTTTCGGCCCAGAATTACGTCATTCGGACGCTTAAAGTGAAGACCGCGTCTTTCCGCCGGAATTATATCATTCAGACTTTTGAATGAAGATTGCATTTTTTTGGTCGGAATTACATAATTCGACACATGGAGTGAAGACGCAACCCTTCGGCCGGTATTGCATCACTCGGACCTTTGAGTTAAGACTCGACCTCTTGGCAAAAATTACATCACTCAAACTTTTAAATGAAGACTCGCAAACTTTCAACCATAATGATATCATTTTCACACTTACAATGAAGAATGAAACTTTTAGGACTAAATTACATCACTCGAACCTTTGAATAAAAACATCAAACTTTCGACTGGAATTACATTATTCGGACACTTGGAGTGAAGATTGTAACCTTTCACCATAATTACATCATTCTGACCCTTGAAATGAATATAGCAACCTTTCGACCAGAATTACATCATTCGATGATTAAAGTGAAGACTCATCTTTCCACCCATATTACATCACTCATACTTTTGAATGAAGATTGCATCCTTTTGGTGGAATTACATCATTTTGACACATGGAGTGAAGCCTGCAACATTTCGGCCGGAATTACATCACTCAGATTTTTGAATGAATGCTTAAACGCTTCGGTCATAATTACATCATTCTGACACTTAGAATGAAGAATGAACCTTTCGACCGGAATTACATCACTCACACCTTGGAATGAAGACTGAAACCTTTGCCAGAATTACATCATTCAGACTCTTGGATTGAAGACTACAACCTTTAGGCCAAAATTACATCACTCGGCCTTTTGAATGAAGAGTGTAACCTTAGGCAGGAATTACGTCATTTTGACACTTGGAGTGAATATTGCATCCTTTCAGTTGGAATTACATCACTGAAACTATTGAATAAAGATTGCAATCTTTCGGCTGGAATTAGATCATTCTGACACTTCGAGTGAAGACTACAACCTTTCGACCAGAATTACATCACGTAAACATTTCAAAGACGATTGCATACTTTCAGTCAGATTACATCATTATAACACTTGGAGTGAAGATTGCATCCTTTCGGCTGGAATTACATCACTCAAACTTTTGAATGAAGATTGCACCGTTTCAACAAGAATTACGTCATTCTGACACTTGTAGGGAACACTACAGCCTTTCCGCTGGAGTTACATCACTCATACTTTTAAATGAAGACTGCAACCTTTAGACTAGATTACATCATTCTGTAACTTGGAGTGAAGACTGCAACCTTTCAGACGGAATTACATCACTCGGACTTTTGAGTGAAGATGGCAACCTTTCGGCCAGAATTACATCATTCGGACGCTTAAAGTGAAGACCGCGTCTTTCCGCCGGAATTATATCATTCAGACTTTTGAATGAAGATTGCATTTTTTTGGTCGGAATTACATAATTCTGACACATGGAGTGAAGACTGCAACCCTTCGGCCGGTATTGCATCACTCAGACCTTTGAGTTAAGACTGCGACCTCTTGGCAAAAATTACATCACTCAAACTTTTAAATGAAGACTCGCAAACTTTCAACCATAATGATATCATTTTCACACTTACAATGAAGAATGAAACTTTTAGGACTAAATTACATCACTCGAACCTTTGAATAAAAACATCAAACTTTCGACCGGAATTACATTATTCGGACACTTGGAGTGAAGATTGTAACCTTTCACCATAATTACATCATTCGACCCTTGAAATGAATATAGCAACCTTTCGACCGAATTACATCATTCGATGATTAAAGTGAAGACCGCATCTTTCCACCCATATTACATCACTCATACTTTTGAATGAAGATTGCATCCTTTTGGCTGGAATTACATCATTTTGACACATGGAGTGAAGCCTGCAACATTTCGGCCGAATTACATCACTCGATTTTTGAATGAATGCTTAAACGCTTCGGTCATAATTACATCATTCGACACTTAGAATGAAGAATGAACCTTTCGACCGGAATTACATCACTCACACCTTGGAATGAAGATCGAAACCTTTGCCGAAATTACATCATTCAGACTCTTGGATTGAAGACTACAACCTTTAGGCCAAAATTACATCACTCGGACTTTTGAATGAAGAGTGTAACCTTAGGCTGGAATTACATCATTTTGACACTTGGAGTGAATATCGCATCCTTTCAGCTTGGAATTACATCACCGAAACTTTTGAATAAAGATTGCAATCTTTCGGTGGAATTAGATCATTCGACACTTCGAGTGAAGACTACAACCTTTCGACCGAATTACATCACGTAAACATTTCAAAGACGATTGCAACCTTTCAGTCAGATTACATCATTATAACACTTGGAGTGAAGATTGCATCCTTTCGGCTGGAATTACATCACTCAAACTTTTGAATGAAGATTGCACCGTTTCAACAAGAATTACGTCATTCGACACTTGTAGGGAACACTACAACCTTTCCGCCGGAGTTACATCACTCATACTTTTAAATGAAGACGCAACCTTTAGACTAGATTACATCATTCTCGTAACTTGGAGTGAAGACTCGCAACCTTTCGACGGAATTACATCACTCGGACTTTTGAGTGAAGATTGCAACCTTTCGGCCGAATTACATCATTCGACGCTTAAAGTGAAGACCGCGTCTTTCCGCCGAATTATATCATTCGGACTTTTGAATGAAGATTGCATTTTTTTGGTCGGAATTACATAATTCGACACATGGAGTGAAGACTACAACCTTTCGACCAAAATTACATCACGTAAACATTTAAAAGAAGATTGCAACCTTTCGGTCGATTACATCATTATAACACTTGGAGTGAAGATTGCATCCTTTCGGCTGGAATTACATCACTCAAACTTTTGAATGAAGATTGCACCATTTTCAACAAGAATTACGTCATTCGACACTTGTAGGGAACACTACAGTAGTTCCGCTGAATTACATCACTCATACTTTTAAATGAAGATCGCAACCTTTCGACTAGATTACATCATTCTGTAACTTGGAGTGAAGACTCGCAACCTTTCGTACGGAATTACATCACTCGGACTTTTGAGTGAAGATGGCAACCTTTCGGCCGAATTACGTCATTCGACGCTTAAAGTGAAGACCGCGTCTTTCCGCCGGAATTATATCATTCGACTTTTGAATGAAGATTGCATTTTTTTGGTCGGAATTACATAATTCGACACATGGAGTGAAGACCGCAACCCTTCGGCCGGTATTGCATCACTCGGACCTTTGAGTTAAGACTGCGACCTCTTGGCAAAAATTACATCACTCAAACTTTTAAATGAAGACCGCAAACTTTCAACCATAATGATATCATTTTCACACTTACAATGAAGAATGAAACTTTTAGGACTAAATTACATCACTCGAACCTTTGAATAAAAACATCAAACTTTCGATTGGAATTACATTATTCGGACACTTGGAGTGAAGATTGTAACCTTTCACCATAATTACATCATTCGACCCTTGAAATGAATATAGCAACCTTTCGACCGAAATTACATCATTCGATGATTAAAGTGAAGACGCATCTTTCCACCCATATTACATCACTCATACTTTTGAATGAAGATTGCATCCTTTTGGCTGGAATTACATCATTTTGACACATGGAGTGAAGCCTGCAACATTTCGGCCGGAATTACATCACTCGATTTTTGAATGAATGCTTAAACGCTTCGGTCATAATTACATCATTCGACACTTAGAATGAAGAATGAACCTTTCGACCGGAATTACATCACTCACACCTTGGAATGAAGACTCAAACCTTTGCCGAATTACATCATTCGGACTCTTGGATTGAAGACTACAACCTTTAGGCCAAAATTACATCACTCGGCCTTTTGAATGAAGAGTGTAACCTTAGGTCGAATTACGTCATTTTGACACTTGGAGTGAATATTGCATCCTTTCGGTGGAATTACATCACTTGAAACTATTGAATAAAGATTGCAATCTTTCGGTCGGAATTAGATCATTCGACACTTCGGAGTGAAGACTACAACCTTTCGACCGAATTACATCACGTAAACATTTCAAAGAAGATTGCAACCTTTCGTTAGATTACATCATTATAACACTTGGAGTGAAGATTGCATCCTTTCGGCTGGAATTACATCACTCAAACTTTTGAATGAAGATTGCACCGTTTCAACAAGAATTACGTCATTCGACACTTGTAGGGAACACTACAACCTTTCCGCTGAATTACATCACTCATACTTTTAAATGAAGACCGCAACCTTTAGACTAGATTACATCATTCTGTAACTTGGAGTGAAGACTGCAACCTTTCAGACGGAATTACATCACTCGGACTTTTGAGTGAAGATGGCAACCTTTCGGCCAGAATTACGTCATTCGGACGCTTAAAGTGAAGACCGCGTCTTTCCGCCGAATTATATCATTCGACTTTTGAATGAAGATTGCATTTTTTTGGTCGGAATTACATAATTCGACACATGGAGTGAAGACTCGCAACCCTTCGGCCGGTATTGCATCACTCAGACCTTTGAGTTAAGACTGCGACCTCTTGGCAAAAATTACATCACTCAAACTTTTAAATGAAGACTGCAAACTTTCAACCATAATGATATCATTTTCACACTTACAATGAAGAATGAAACTTTTAGGACGAAATTACATCACTCGAACCTTTGAATAAAAACATCAAACTTTCGACTGGAATTACATTATTCGGACACTTGGAGTGAAGATTGTAACCTTTCACCATAATTACATCATTCTGACCCTTGAAATGAATATAGCAACCTTTCGACCAGAATTACATCATTCAGATGATTAAAGTGAAGACTGCATCTTTCCACCCATATTACATCACTCATACTTTTGAATGAAGATTGCATCCTTTTGGCCGGAATTACATCATTTTGACACATGGAGTGAAGCCTGCAACATTTCGGCCGAATTACATCACTCGATTTTTGAATGAATGCTTAAACGCTTCGGTCATAATTACATCATTCTGACACTTAGAATGAAGAATGAACCTTTCGACCGGAATTACATCACTCACACCTTGGAATGAAGACTGAAACCTTTGCCAGAATTACATCATTCAGACTCTTGGATTGAAGACTACAACCTTTAGGCCAAAATTACATCACTCGGACTTTTGAATGAAGAGTGTAACCTTAGGCTGGAATTACATCATTTTGACACTTGGAGTGAATATCGCATCCTTTCTGTTGGAATTACATCACTGAAACTTTTGAATAAAGATTGCAATCTTTCGGCTGGAATTAGATCATTCTGACACTTCGAGTGAAGACTACAACCTTTCGACCAGAATTACATCACGTAAACATTTCAAAGACGATTGCAACCTTTCAGTCAGATTACATCATTATAACACTTGGAGTGAAGATTGCATCCTTTCGGTGGAAATTACATCACTCAAACTTTTGAATGAAGATTGCACCGTTTCAACAAGAATTACGTCATTCGACACTTGTAGGGAACACTACAACCTTTCCGCCGGAGTTACATCACTCATACTTTTAAATGAAGACTCGCAACCTTTAGACTAGATTACATCATTCTCGTAACTTGGAGTGAAGACTCGCAACCTTTCGACGGAATTACATCACTCGGACTTTTGAGTGAAGATTGCAACCTTTCGGCCGAAATTACATCATTCAACGCTTAAAGTGAAGACCGCGTCTTTCCGCCGGAATTATATCATTCGAGACTTTTGAATGAAGATTGCATTTTTTGGTCGGAATTACATAATTCGACACATGGAGTGAAGACTACAACCTTTCGACCAAAATTACATCACGTAAACATTTAAAAGAAGATTGCAACCTTTCGGTTAGATTACATCATTATAACACTTGGAGTGAAGATTGCATCCTTTCGGCGAATTACATCACTCAAACTTTTGAATGAAGATTGCACCATTTCAACAAGAATTACGTCATTCGACACTTGTAGGGAACACTACGCCGTTCCGTGGAATTACATCACTCATACTTTTAAATGAAGACGCAACCTTTCGACTAGATTACATCATTCTCGTAACTTGGAGTGAAGACGCAACCTTTCGTACGGAATTACATCACTCGGACTTTTGAGTGAAGATGGCAACCTTTCGGCCAGAATTACGTCATTCAGACGCTTAAAGTGAAGACCGCTTCTTTCCGCCGGAATTATATCATTCAGACTTTTGAATGAAGATTGCATTTTTTTGGTCGGAATTACATAATTCAAACACATGGAGTGAAGACTGCAACCCTTCGGCCGGTATTGCATCACTCAGACCTTTGAGTTAAGACTGCGACCTCTTGGCAAAAATTACATCACTCAAACTTTTAAATGAAGACTGCAAACTTTCAACCATAATGATATCATTTTCACACTTACAATGAAGAATGAAACTTTTAGGACTAAATTACATCACTCGAACCTTTGAATAAAAACATCAAACTTTCGACTGGAATTACATTATTCGGACACTTGGAGTGAAGATTGTAACCTTTCACCATAATTACATCATTCTGACCCTTGAAATGAATATAGCAACCTTTCGACCAGAATTACATCATTCAGATGATTAAAGTGAAGACTGCATCTTTCCACCCATATTACATCACTCATACTTTTGAATGAAGATTGCATCCTTTTGGCTGGAATTACATCATTTTGACACATGGAGTGAAGCCTGCAACATTTCGGCCGGAATTACATCACTCAGATTTTTGAATGAATGCTTAAACGCTTCGGTCATAATTACATCATTCTGACACTTAGAATGAAGAATGAACCTTTCGACCGGAATTACATCACTCACACCTTGGAATGAAGACTGAAACCTTTGCCAGAATTACATCATTCGACTCTTGGATTGAAGACTACAACCTTTAGCCAAAATTACATCACTCGGCCTTTTGAATGAAGAGTGTAACCTTAGGCTGGAATTACGTCATTTTGACACTTGGAGTGAATATTGCATCCTTTCAGTTGGAATTACATCACTGAAACTATTGAATAAAGATTGCAATCTTTCGGCTGGAATTAGATCATTCTGACACTTCGAGTGAAGACTACAACCTTTCGACCAGAATTACATCACGTAAACATTTCAAAGACGATTGCATACTTTCAGTCAGATTACATCATTATAACACTTGGAGTGAAGATTGCATCCTTTCGGCTGGAATTACATCACTCAAACTTTTGAATGAAGATTGCACCGTTTCAACAAGAATTACGTCATTCTGACACTTGTAGGGAACACTACAGCCTTTCCGCTGGAGTTACATCACTCATACTTTTAAATGAAGACTGCAACCTTTAGACTAGATTACATCATTCTGTAACTTGGAGTGAAGACGCAACCTTTCGACGGAATTACATCACTCGACTTTTGAGTGAAGATTGGCAACCTTTCGGCCAGAATTACATCATTCGGACGCTTAAAGTGAAGACCGCGTCTTTCCGCCGAATTATATCATTCAGACTTTTGAATGAAGATTGCATTTTTTTGGTCGGAATTACATAATTCAACACATGGAGTGAAGACTCGCAACCCTTCTCCGGTATTGCATCACTCGGACCTTTGAGTTAAGACTGCGACCTCTTGGCAAAAATTACATCACTCAAACTTTTAAATGAAGACTGCAAACTTTCAACCATAATGATATCATTTTCACACTTACAATGAAGAATGAAACTTTTAGGACGAAATTACATCACTCGAACCTTTGAATAAAAACATCAAACTTTCGACTGGAATTACATTATTCGGACACTTGGAGTGAAGATTGTAACCTTTCACCATAATTACATCATTCTGACCCTTGAAATGAATATAGCAACCTTTCGACCAGAATTACATCATTCAGATGATTAAAGTGAAGACTGCATCTTTCCACCCATATTACATCACTCATACTTTTGAATGAAGATTGCATCCTTTTGGCTGGAATTACATCATTTTGACACATGGAGTGAAGCCGGCAACATTTCGGCCGAATTACATCACTCAGATTTTTGAATGAATGCTTAAACGCTTCGGTCATAATTACATCATTCTGACACTTAGAATGAAGAATGAACCTTTCGACCGGAATTACATCACTCACACCTTGGAATGAAGACTGAAACCTTTGCCAGAATTACATCATTCAGACTCTTGGATTGAAGACTACAACCTTTAGGCCAAAATTACATCACTCGGACTTTTGAATGAAGAGTGTAACCTTAGGCTGGAATTACATCATTTTGACACTTGGAGTGAATATTGCATCCTTTCAGTTGGAATTACATCACTGAAACTATTGAATAAAGATTGCAATCTTTCGGCTGGAATTAGATCATTCTGACACTTCGAGTGAAGACTACAACCTTTCGACCAGAATTACATCACGTAAACATTTCAAAGACGATTGCAACCTTTCAGTCAGATTACATCATTATAACACTTGGAGTGAAGATTGCATCCTTTCGGTACTGGAATTACATCACTCAAACTTTTGAATGAAGATTGCACCGTTTCAACAAGAATTACGTCATTCTGACACTTGTAGGGAACACTACAGCCTTTCCGCTGGAGTTACATCACTCATACTTTTAAATGAAGACTGCAACCTTTAGACTAGATTACATCATTCTGTAACTTGGAGTGAAGACCGCAACCTTTCGACGGAATTACATCACTCGGACTTTTGAGTGAAGATTGCAACCTTTCGGCCGAATTACATCATTCGACGCTTAAAGTGAAGACCGCGTCTTTCCGCCGGAATTATATCATTCGACTTTTGAATGAAGATTGCATTTTTTGGTCGGAATTACATAATTCGACACATGGAGTGAAGACTACAACCTTTCGACCAAATTACATCACGTAAACATTTAAAAGAAGATTGCAACCTTTCGGTCGATTACATCATTATAACACTTGGAGTGAAGATTGCATCCTTTCGGCTGGAATTACATCACTCAAACTTTTGAATGAAGATTGCACCATTTCAACAAGAATTACGTCATTCGACACTTGTAGGGAACACTACACAATTCCGCCGGAATTACATCACTCATACTTTTAAATGAAGACTCGCAACCTTTCGACTAGATTACATCATTCTCGTAACTTGGAGTGAAGACCGCAACCTTTCGAGGAATTACATCACTCGGACTTTTGAGTGAAGATGGCAACCTTTCGGCCGAATTACGTCATTCGGACGCTTAAAGTGAAGACCGCGTCTTTCCGCCGGAATTATATCATTCAGACTTTTGAATGAAGATTGCATTTTTTTGGTCGGAATTACATAATTCGACACATGGAGTGAAGACGCAACCCTTCGGCCGGTATTGCATCACTCGGACCTTTGAGTTAAGACTGCGACCTCTTGGCAAAAATTACATCACTCAAACTTTTAAATGAAGACTGCAAACTTTCAACCATAATGATATCATTTTCACACTTACAATGAAGAATGAAACTTTTAGGACTAAATTACATCACTCGAACCTTTGAATAAAAACATCAAACTTTCGACCGAATTACATTATTCGGACACTTGGAGTGAAGATTGTAACCTTTCACCATAATTACATCATTCGACCCTTGAAATGAATATAGCAACCTTTCGACCGAATTACATCATTCGATGATTAAAGTGAAGACGCATCTTTCCACCCATATTACATCACTCATACTTTTGAATGAAGATTGCATCCTTTTGGCTGGAATTACATCATTTTGACACATGGAGTGAAGCCTGCAACATTTCGGCCGAATTACATCACTCGATTTTTGAATGAATGCTTAAACGCTTCGGTCATAATTACATCATTCGACACTTAGAATGAAGAATGAACCTTTCGACCGGAATTACATCACTCACACCTTGGAATGAAGACGAAACCCTTTGCCGAATTACATCATTCGACTCTTGGATTGAAGACTACAACCTTTAGGCCAAAATTACATCACTCGGCCTTTTGAATGAAGAGTGTAACCTTAGGTGGAATTACGTCATTTTGACACTTGGAGTGAATATTGCATCCTTTCGGTTGGAATTACATCACTTGAAACTATTGAATAAAGATTGCAATCTTTCGGTGGAATTAGATCATTCGACACTTCGAGTGAAGACTACAACCTTTCGACCGAGAATTACATCACGTAAACATTTCAAAGACGATTGCATACTTTTCGGTCGATTACATCATTATAACACTTGGAGTGAAGATTGCATCCTTTCGGTTGGAATTACATCACTCAAACTTTTGAATGAAGATTGCACCGTTTCAACAAGAATTACGTCATTCTGACACTTGTAGGGAACACTACAGCCTTTCCGCTGGAATTACATCACTCATACTTTTAAATGAAGACTGCAACCTTTAGACTAGATTACATCATTCTGTAACTTGGAGTGAAGACTGCAACCTTTCAGACGGAATTACATCACTCGGACTTTTGAGTGAAGATGGCAACCTTTCGGCCAGAATTACGTCATTCAGACGCTTAAAGTGAAGACCGCGTCTTTCCGCCGGAATTATATCATTCAGACTTTTGAATGAAGATTGCATTTTTTTGGTCGGAATTACATAATTCTGACACATGGAGTGAAGACTGCAACCCTTCGGCCGGTATTGCATCACTCAGACCTTTGAGTTAAGACTGCGACCTCTTGGCAAAAATTACATCACTCAAACTTTTAAATGAAGACTGCAAACTTTCAACCATAATGATATCATTTTCACACTTACAATGAAGAATGAAACTTTTAGGACTAAATTACATCACTCGAACCTTTGAATAAAAACATCAAACTTTCGACTGGAATTACATTATTCGGACACTTGGAGTGAAGATTGTAACCTTTCACCATAATTACATCATTCTGACCCTTGAAATGAATATAGCAACCTTTCGACCAGAATTACATCATTCAGATGATTAAAGTGAAGACTGCATCTTTCCACCCATATTACATCACTCATACTTTTGAATGAAGATTGCATCCTTTTGGCTGGAATTACATCATTTTGACACATGGAGTGAAGCCTGCAACATTTCGGCCGGAATTACATCACTCAGATTTTTGAATGAATGCTTAAACGCTTCGGTCATAATTACATCATTCTGACACTTAGAATGAAGAATGAACCTTTCGACCGGAATTACATCACTCACACCTTGGAATGAAGACTGAAACCTTTGCCAGAATTACATCATTCAGACTCTTGGATTGAAGACTACAACCTTTAGGCCAAAATTACATCACTCGGACTTTTGAATGAAGAGTGTAACCTTAGGTGGAATTACATCATTTTGACACTTGGAGTGAATATTGCATCCTTTCGGTTGGAATTACATCACCGAAACTATTGAATAAAGATTGCAATCTTTCGGTGGAATTAGATCATTCGACACTTCGAGTGAAGACTACAACCTTTCGACCGAATTACATCACGTAAACATTTCAAAGACGATTGCAACCTTTCAGTCAGATTACATCATTATAACACTTGGAGTGAAGATTGCATCCTTTCGGCTGGAATTACATCACTCAAACTTTTGAATGAAGATTGCACCGTTTCAACAAGAATTACGTCATTCTGACACTTGTAGGGAACACTACAACCTTTCCGCCGGAATTACATCACTCATACTTTTAAATGAAGACCGCAACCTTTAGACTAGATTACATCATTCTCGTAACTTGGAGTGAAGACTCGCAACCTTTCGACGGAATTACATCACTCGGACTTTTGAGTGAAGATTGGCAACCTTTCGGCCGAATTACATCATTCGACGCTTAAAGTGAAGACCGCGTCTTTCCGCCGGAATTATATCATTCAGACTTTTGAATGAAGATTGCATTTTTTTGGTCGGAATTACATAATTCGACACATGGAGTGAAGACTCGCAACCCTTCGGCCGGTATTGCATCACTCGGACCTTTGAGTTAAGACTGCGCGACCTCTTGGCAAAAATTACATCACTCAAACTTTTAAATGAAGACTGCAAACTTTCAACCATAATGATATCATTTTCACACTTACAATGAAGAATGAAACTTTTAGGACTAAATTACATCACTCGAACCTTTGAATAAAAACATCAAACTTTCGACTGAATTACATTATTCGGACACTTGGAGTGAAGATTGTAACCTTTCACCATAATTACATCATTCGACCCTTGAAATGAATATAGCAACCTTTCGACCGAATTACATCATTCGATGATTAAAGTGAAGACCGCATCTTTCCACCCATATTACATCACTCATACTTTTGAATGAAGATTGCATCCTTTTGGATGGAATTACATCATTTTGACACATGGAGTGAAGCCTCGCAACATTTCGGCCGAATTACATCACTCGATTTTTGAATGAATGCTTAAACGCTTCGGTCATAATTACATCATTCGACACTTAGAATGAAGAATGAACCTTTCGACCGGAATTACATCACTCACACCTTGGAATGAAGACGAAACCTTTGCCGAATTACATCATTCAGACTCTTGGATTGAAGACTACAACCTTTAGGCCAAAATTACATCACTCGGCCTTTTGAATGAAGAGTGTAACCTTAGGCTGGAATTACGTCATTTTGACACTTGGAGTGAATATTGCATCCTTTCAGTTGGAATTACATCACTGAAACTATTGAATAAAGATTGCAATCTTTCGGCTGGAATTAGATCATTCTGACACTTCGAGTGAAGACTACAACCTTTCGACCAGAATTACATCACGTAAACATTTCAAAGACGATTGCAACCTTTCAGTCAGATTACATCATTATAACACTTGGAGTGAAGATTGCATCCTTTCGGCTGGAATTACATCACTCAAACTTTTGAATGAAGATTGCACCGTTTCAACAAGAATTACGTCATTCTGACACTTGTAGGGAACACTACAGCCGTTCCGCTGGAATTACATCACTCATACTTTTAAATGAAGACTGCAACCTTTAGACTAGATTACATCATTCTGTAACTTGGAGTGAAGACTGCAACCTTTCAGACGGAATTACATCACTCGGACTTTTGAGTGAAGATGGCAACCTTTCGGCCAGAATTACGTCATTCGACGCTTAAAGTGAAGACCGCGTCTTTCCGCCGGAATTATATCATTCGACTTTTGAATGAAGATTGCATTTTTTTGGTCGGAATTACATAATTCAAACACATGGAGTGAAGACTGCAACCCTTCGGCCGGTATTGCATCACTCAGACCTTTGAGTTAAGACTGCGACCTCTTGGCAAAAATTACATCACTCAAACTTTTAAATGAAGACTGCAAACTTTCAACCATAATGATATCATTTTCACACTTACAATGAAGAATGAAACTTTTAGGACTAAATTACATCACTCGAACCTTTGAATAAAAACATCAAACTTTCGACTGGAATTACATTATTCGGACACTTGGAGTGAAGATTGTAACCTTTCACCATAATTACATCATTCTGACCCTTGAAATGAATATAGCAACCTTTCGACCAGAATTACATCATTCAGATGATTAAAGTGAAGACTGCATCTTTCCACCCATATTACATCACTCATACTTTTGAATGAAGATTGCATCCTTTTGGCTGGAATTACATCATTTTGACACATGGAGTGAAGCCTCGCAACATTTCGGCCGAATTACATCACTCGATTTTTGAATGAATGCTTAAACGCTTCGGTCATAATTACATCATTCTGACACTTAGAATGAAGAATGAACCTTTCGACCGGAATTACATCACTCACACCTTGGAATGAAGACTGAAACCTTTGCCAGAATTACATCATTCAGACTCTTGGATTGAAGACTACAACCTTTAGGCCAAAATTACATCACTCGGACCTTTTGAATGAAGAGTGTAACCTTAGGCTGGAATTACGTCATTTTGACACTTGGAGTGAATATTGCATCCTTTCAGTTGGAATTACATCACTGAAACTATTGAATAAAGATTGCAATCTTTCGGTCGGAATTAGATCATTCTGACACTTCGAGTGAAGACTACAACCTTTCGACCAGAATTACATCATGTAAACATTTCAAAGACGATTGCAACCTTTCAGTTAGATTACATCATTATAACACTTGGAGTGAAGATTGCATCCTTTCGGCTGGAATTACATCACTCAAACTTTTGAATGAAGATTGCACCGTTTCAACAAGAATTACGTCATTCTGACACTTGTAGGGAACACTACGGCCTTTCATTGGAATTACATCACTCATACTTTTAAATGAAGACGCAACCTTTAGACTAGATTACATCATTCTGTAACTTGGAGTGAAGACGCAACCTTTCGACGGAATTACATCACTCGGACTTTTGAGTGAAGATGGCAACCTTTCGGCCGAATTACGTCATTCGACGCTTAAAGTGAAGCCGCGTCTTTCCGCCGGAATTATATCATTCAGACTTTTGAATGAAGATTGCATTTTTTTGGTCGGAATTACATAATTCGACACATGGAGTGAAGACGCAACCCTTCGGCCGGTATTGCATCACTCGGACCTTTGAGTTAAGACTGCGACCTCTTGGCAAAAATTACATCACTCAAACTTTTAAATGAAGACTGCAAACTTTCAACCATAATGATATCATTTTCACACTTACAATGAAGAATGAAACTTTTAGGACTAAATTACATCACTCGAACCTTTGAATAAAAACATCAAACTTTCGACCGGAATTACATTATTCGGACACTTGGAGTGAAGATTGTAACCTTTCACCATAATTACATCATTCGACCCTTGAAATGAATATAGCAACCTTTCGACCAGAATTACATCATTCGATGATTAAAGTGAAGACCGCATCTTTCCACCCATATTACATCACTCATACTTTTGAATGAAGATTGCATCCTTTTGGCTGGAATTACATCATTTTGACACATGGAGTGAAGCTGCAACATTTCGGCCGAATTTACATCACTCGATTTTTGAATGAATGCTTAAACGCTTCGGTCATAATTACATCATTCGACACTTAGAATGAAGAATGAACCTTTCGACCGGAATTACATCACTCACACCTTGGAATGAAGACTCAAACCTTTGCCGAATTACATCATTCGGACTCTTGGATTGAAGACTACAACCTTTAGGCCAAAATTACATCACTCGGACTTTTGAATGAAGAGTGTAACCTTAGGCCGGAATTACATCATTTTGACACTTGGAGTGAATATCGCATCCTTTCGGTTGGAATTACATCACCGAAACTTTTGAATAAAGATTGCAATCTTTCGGCTGGAATTAGATCATTCGACACTTCGAGTGAAGACTACAACCTTTCGACCGAGATTACATCACGTAAACATTTCAAAGACGATTGCAACTTTCGGTCGATTACATCATTATAACACTTGGAGTGAAGATTGCATCCTTTCGGCTGGAATTACATCACTCAAACTTTTGAATGAAGATTGCACCGTTTCAACAAGAATTACGTCATTCGACACTTGTAGGGAACACTACAAACCTTTCCGCTGGAATTACATCACTCATACTTTTAAATGAAGACTGCAACCTTTAGACTAGATTACATCATTCTGTAACTTGGAGTGAAGACTGCAACCTTTCAGACGGAATTACATCACTCGGACTTTTGAGTGAAGATGGCAACCTTTCGGCCAGAATTACGTCATTCGGACGCTTAAAGTGAAGACCGCGTCTTTCCGCCGAATTATATCATTCAGACTTTTGAATGAAGATTGCATTTTTTTGGTCGGAATTACATAATTCTGACACATGGAGTGAAGACTGCAACCCTTCGGCCGGTATTGCATCACTCAGACCTTTGAGTTAAGACTGCGACCTCTTGGCAAAAATTACATCACTCAAACTTTTAAATGAAGACTGCAAACTTTCAACCATAATGATATCATTTTCACACTTACAATGAAGAATGAAACTTTTAGGACGAAATTACATCACTCGAACCTTTGAATAAAAACATCAAACTTTCGACTGGAATTACATTATTCGGACACTTGGAGTGAAGATTGTAACCTTTCACCATAATTACATCATTCTGACCCTTGAAATGAATATAGCAACCTTTCGACCAGAATTACATCATTCAGATGATTAAAGTGAAGACTGCATCTTTCCACCCATATTACATCACTCATACTTTTGAATGAAGATTGCATCCTTTTGGCTGGAATTACATCATTTTGACACATGGAGTGAAGCCTGCAACATTTCGGCCGAAATTACATCACTCAGATTTTTGAATGAATGCTTAAACGCTTCGGTCATAATTACATCATTCTGACACTTAGAATGAAGAATGAACCTTTCGACCGGAATTACATCACTCACACCTTGGAATGAAGACCGAAACCTTTGCCAGAATTACATCATTCAGACTCTTGGATTGAAGACTACAACCTTTAGGCCAAAATTACATCACTCGGACTTTTGAATGAAGAGTGTAACCTTAGGCTGGAATTACATCATTTTGACACTTGGAGTGAATATCGCATTCTTTCAGTTGGAATTACATCACTGAAACTTTTGCATAAAGATTGCAATCTTTCGGCTGGAATTAGATCATTCTGACACTTCGAGTGAAGACTACAACCTTTCGACCAGAATTACATCACGTAAACATTTCAAAGACGATTGCAACCTTTCAGTCAGATTACATCATTATAACACTTGGAGTGAAGATTGCATCCTTTCGGTGGAATTACATCACTCAAACTTTTGAATGAAGATTGCACCGTTTCAACAAGAATTACGTCATTCTGACACTTGTAGGGAACACTACAACCTTTCCGCTGGAGTTACATCACTCATACTTTTAAATGAAGACTGCAACCTTTCGACTAGATTACATCATTCTGTAACTTGGAGTGAAGACTGCAACCTTTCAGACGGAATTACATCACTCGGACTTTTGAGTGAAGATTGCAACCTTTCGGCCGAATTACATCATTCGACGCTTAAAGTGAAGACCGCGTCTTTCCGCCGGAATTATATCATTCAGACTTTTGAATGAAGATTGCATTTTTTTAGTCGGAATTACATAATTCGACACATGGAGTGAAGACTACAACCTTTCGACCGAAATTACATCACGTAAACATTTAAAAGAAGATTGCAACCTTTCGGTCGAGATTACATCATTATAACACTTGGAGTGAAGATTGCATCCTTTCGGCTGGAATTACATCACTCAAACTTTTGAATGAAGATTGCACCGTTTCAACAAGAATTACGTCATTCGACACTTGTAGGGAACACTACGTAGTTCATTGGAATTACATCACTCATACTTTTAAATGAAGACCGCAACCTTTCGACTAGATTACATCATTCGTAACTTGGAGTGAAGACTCGCAACCTTTCGGACGGAATTACATCACTCGGACTTTTGAGTGAAGATGGCAACCTTTCGGCCGAATTACGTCATTCGGACGCTTAAAGTGAAGACCGCGTCTTTCCGCCGGAATTATATCATTCGGACTTTTGAATGAAGATTGCATTTTTTTGGTCGGAATTACATAATTCGACACATGGAGTGAAGACGCAACCCTTCGGCCGGTATTGCATCACTCGGACCTTTGAGTTAAGACTGCGACCTCTTGGCAAAAATTACATCACTCAAACTTTTAAATGAAGACCGCAAACTTTCAACCATAATGATATCATTTTCACACTTACAATGAAGAATGAAACTTTTAGGACTAAATTACATCACTCGAACCTTTGAATAAAAACATCAAACTTTCGACCGGAATTACATTATTCGGACACTTGGAGTGAAGATTGTAACCTTTCACCATAATTACATCATTCGACCCTTGAAATGAATATAGCAACCTTTCGACCGAATTACATCATTCGGATGATTAAAGTGAAGACCGCATCTTTCACCCATATTACATCACTCATACTTTTGAATGAAGATTGCATCCTTTTGGCTGGAATTACATCATTTTGACACATGGAGTGAAGCCTGCAACATTTCGGCCGAAATTACATCACTCAGATTTTTGAATGAATGCTTAAACGCTTCGGTCATAATTACATCATTCTGACACTTAGAATGAAGAATGAACCTTTCGACCGGAATTACATCACTCACACCTTGGAATGAAGATCGAAACCTTTGCCGAATTACATCATTCGGACTCTTGGATTGAAGACTACAACCTTTAGGCCAAAATTACATCACTCGGACTTTTGAATGAAGAGTGTAACCTTAGGCTGGAATTACATCATTTTGACACTTGGAGTGAATATCGCATTCTTTCAGTTGGAATTACATCACTGAAACTTTTGCATAAAGATTGCAATCTTTCGGCTGGAATTAGATCATTCTGACACTTCGAGTGAAGACTACAACCTTTCGACCAGAATTACATCATGTAAACATTTCAAAGACGATTGCAACCTTTCAGTCAGATTACATCATTATAACACTTGGAGTGAAGATTGCATCCTTTCGGCTGGAATTACATCACTCAAACTTTTGAATGAAGATTGCACCGTTTCAGCAAGAATTACGTCATTCTGACACTTGTAGGGAACACTACAGCCTTTCCGCTGGAGTTACATCACTCATACTTTTAAATGAAGACGCAACCTTTCGACTAGATTACATCATTCTGTAACTTGGAGTGAAGACGCAACCTTTCGTACGGAATTACATCACTCGGACTTTTGAGTGAAGATTGCAACCTTTCGGCCGAATTACATCATTCGTACGCTTAAAGTGAAGACCGCGTCTTTCCGCCGAAATTATATCATTCAGACTTTTGAATGAAGATTGCATTTTTTTGGTCGGAATTACATAATTCTGACACATGGAGTGAAGACTACAACCTTTCGACCAGAATTACATCACGTAAACATTTAAAAGAAGACTGCAACCTTTCAGTTAGATTACATCATTATAACACTTGGAGTGAAGATTGCATCCTTTCGGCTGGAATTACATCACTCAAACTTTTGAATGAAGATTGCACCGTTTCAACAAGAATTACGTCATTCTGACACTTGTAGGGAACACTACAGCCGTTCCGCTGGAATTACATCACTCATACTTTTAAATGAAGACTGCAACCTTTCGACTAGATTACATCATTCTGTAACTTGGAGTGAAGACTGCAACCTTTCAGACGGAATTACATCACTCGGACTTTTGAGTGAAGATGGCAACCTTTCGGCCAGAATTACGTCATTCAGACGCTTAAAGTGAAGACCGCGTCTTTCCGCCGGAATTATATCATTCAGACTTTTGAATGAAGATTGCATTTTTTTGGTCGGAATTACATAATTCTGACACATGGAGTGAAGACTGCAACCCTTCGGCCGGTATTGCATCACTCAGACCTTTGAGTTAAGACTGCGACCTCTTGGCAAAAATTACATCACTCAAACTTTTAAATGAAGACTGCAAACTTTCAACCATAATGATATCATTTTCACACTTACAATGAAGAATGAAACTTTTAGGACTAAATTACATCACTCGAACCTTTGAATAAAAACATCAAACTTTCGACCGGAATTACATTATTCGGACACTTGGAGTGAAGATTGTAACCTTTCACCATAATTACATCATTCGACCCTTGAAATGAATATAGCAACCTTTCGACCAAATTACATCATTCGATGATTAAAGTGAAGACCGCATCTTTCCACCCATATTACATCACTCATACTTTTGAATGAAGATTGCATCCTTTTGGCTGGAATTACATCATTTTGACACATGGAGTGAAGCCTGCAACATTTCGGCCGAAAACATTACATCACTCGATTTTTGAATGAATGCTTAAACGCTTCGGTCATAATTACATCATTCGACACTTAGAATGAAGAATGAACCTTTCGACCGAATTACATCACTCACACCTTGGAATGAAGACTCGAAACCTTTGCCGAAATTACATCATTCGGACTCTTGGATTGAAGACTACAACCTTTAGGCCAAAATTACATCACTCGGACTTTTGAATGAAGAGTGTAACCTTAGGGCCGGAATTACATCATTTTGACACTTGGAGTGAATATCGCATCCTTTCGGTTGGAATTACATCACTGAAACTTTTGCATAAAGATTGCAATCTTTCGGTTAGAATTAGATCATTCTAACACTTCGAGTGAAGACTACAACCTTTCGACCAGAATTACATCATGTAAACATTTCAAAGACGATTGCTACCTTTCAGTCAGATTACATCATTATAACACTTGGAGTGAAGATTGCATCCTTTCAGTTGGAATTACATCACTGAAACTATTGAATGAAGATTGCATTTTTTTAGTCGGAATTACATAATTCCGACACATGGAGTGAAGACTACAACCTTTCGACCAGAATTACATCACGTAAACATTTAAAAGAAGACTGCAACCTTTCAGTTAGATTACATCATTATAACACTTGGAGTGAAGATTGCATCCTTTCGGCTGGAATTACATCACTCAAACTTTTGAATGAAGATTGCACCGTTTCAACAAGAATTACGTCATTCTGACACTTGTAGGGAACACTACAGCCGTTCCGCTGGAATTACATCACTCATACTTTTAAATGAAGACTGCAACCTTTAGACTAGATTACATCATTCTGTAACTTGGAGTGAAGACTGCAACCTTTCAGACGGAATTACATCACTCGGACTTTTGAGTGAAGATGGCAACCTTTCGGCCAGAATTACGTCATTCGGACGCTTAAAGTGAAGACCGCGTCTTTCCGCCGGAATTATATCATTCAGACTTTTGAATGAAGATTGCATTTTTTTGGTCGGAATTACATAATTCTGACACATGGAGTGAAGACTGCAACCCTTCGGCCGGTATTGCATCACTCAGACCTTTGAGTTAAGACTGCGACCTCTTGGCAAAAATTACATCACTCAAACTTTTAAATGAAGACCGCAAAACTTTCAACCATAATGATATCATTTTCACACTTACAATGAAGAATGAAACTTTTAGGACTAAATTACATCACTCGAACCTTTGAATAAAAACATCAAACTTTCGATTTGGAATTACATTATTCGGACACTTGGAGTGAAGATTGTAACCTTTCACCATAATTACATCATTCGACCCTTGAAATGAATATAGCAACCTTTCGACCAAATTACATCATTCGAGATGATTAAAGTGAAGACGCATCTTTCCACCCATATTACATCACTCATACTTTTGAATGAAGATTGCATCCTTTTGGCTGGAATTACATCATTTTGACACATGGAGTGAAGCCCGCAACATTTCGGCCGAAATTACATCACTCGATTTTTGAATGAATGCTTAAACGCTTCGGTCATAATTACATCATTCGACACTTAGAATGAAGAATGAACCTTTCGACCGGAATTACATCACTCACACCTTGGAATGAAGATCGAAACCTTTGCCGAATTACATCATTCGGACTCTTGGATTGAAGACTACAACCTTTAGGCCAAAATTACATCACTCGGACTTTTGAATGAAGAGTGTAACCTTAGGCTGGAATTACATCATTTTGACACTTGGAGTGAATATCGCATTCTTTCGGTTGGAATTACATCACCGAAACTTTTGCATAAAGATTGCAATCTTTCGGTGGAATTAGATCATTCGACACTTCGAGTGAAGACTACAACCTTTCGACAACACTTTTCAAAGACCAGAATTACATCATGTAAACATTTCAAAGACGATTGCTACCTTTCACTACAAACCTTCGATTACATCATTATAACACTTGGAGTGAAGATTGCATCCTTTCGGTTCACTCGGAATTACATCACCTTTCGATCATTATTGAATGAAGATTGCAATTATATTTCGGACTTTTGAATGAAGATTGCATTTTTTGGTCGGAATTACATAATTCCGACACATGGAGTGAAGACTACAACCTTTCGACCAGAATTACATCACGTAAACATTTAAAAGAAGACTGCAACCTTTCAGTTAGATTACATCATTATAACACTTGGAGTGAAGATTGCATCCTTTCGGCTGGAATTACATCACTCAAACTTTTGAATGAAGATTGCACCGTTTCAACAAGAATTACGTCATTCTGACACTTGTAGGGAACACTACACCCGTTCCGCTGGAATTACATCACTCATACTTTTAAATGAAGACTGCAACCTTTCGACTAGATTACATCATTCGTAACTTGGAGTGAAGACGCAACCTTTCGAGACGGAATTACATCACTCGGACTTTTGAGTGAAGATGGCAACCTTTCGGCCGTAATTACGTCATTCGGACGCTTAAAGTGAAGACCGCGTCTTTCCGCCGGAATTATATCATTCGGACTTTTGAATGAAGATTGCATTTTTTTGGTCGGAATTACATAATTCGACACATGGAGTGAAGACGCAACCCTTCGGCCGGTATTGCATCACTCGGACCTTTGAGTTAAGACTGCGACCTCTTGGCAAAAATTACATCACTCAAACTTTTAAATGAAGACTGCAAACTTTCAACCATAATGATATCATTTTCACACTTACAATGAAGAATGAAACTTTTAGGACTAAATTACATCACTCGAACCTTTGAATAAAAACATCAAACTTTCGACCGGAATTACATTATTCGGACACTTGGAGTGAAGATTGTAACCTTTCACCATAATTACATCATTCGACCCTTGAAATGAATATAGCAACCTTTCGACCAGAATTACATCATTCGATGATTAAAGTGAAGACTCGCATCTTTCCACCCATATTACATCACTCATACTTTTGAATGAAGATTGCATCCTTTTGGCTGGAATTACATCATTTTGACACATGGAGTGAAGCCTCGCAACATTTCGGCCGAATTACATCACTCGATTTTTGAATGAATGCTTAAACGCTTCGGTCATAATTACATCATTCGACACTTAGAATGAAGAATGAACCTTTCGACCGGAATTACATCACTCACACCTTGGAATGAAGACTGAAACCTTTGCCGAAATTACATCATTCGGACTCTTGGATTGAAGACTACACCTTTAGGCCAAAATTACATCACTCGGACTTTTGAATGAAGAGTGTAACCTTAGGTCGGAATTACATCATTTTGACACTTGGAGTGAATATCGCATTCTTTGGAATTACATCAACGAAACTGGAATTACATCACACTTCGAGAAACTTTTGCATAAAGATTGCAATCTTTCGGCTAGAATTAGATCATTTACGACACTTCGAAAGACTACAACCTTTCGACCAAATTACATCATGTAAACATTTCAAAGACGATTGCTACCTTTCGGTCGATTACATCATTATAACACTTGAGTGAAGATTGCATCCTTTCGGTTGGAATTACATCACTCGAAACTTTGAATGAAGATTGCATTTTTTAAAGTGAAGTCTTTCCCCGGAATTACATAATTTGCATTTTTTGGTCGAACATAATTCGACACATGAGTGAAGACTACAACCTTTCGACCGAATTACATCACGTAAACATTTAAAAGAAGATTGCAACCTTTCGGTTAGATTACATCATTATAACACTTGGAGTGAAGATTGCATCCTTTCGGCTGGAATTACATCACTCAAACTTTTGAATGAAGATTGCACCGTTTCAACAAGAATTACGTCATTCGACACTTGTAGGGAACACTACAAATTCTTCGCCGGAATTACATCACTCATACTTTTAAATGAAGACGCAACCTTTCGACTAGATTACATCATTCTCGTAACTTGGAGTGAAGACGCAACCTTTCGGACGGAATTACATCACTCGGACTTTTGAGTGAAGATGGCAACCTTTCGGCCGAATTACGTCATTCGGACGCTTAAAGTGAAGACCGCGTCTTTCCGCCGGAATTATATCATTCGGACTTTTGAATGAAGATTGCATTTTTTTGGTCGGAATTACATAATTCTGACACATGGAGTGAAGACTGCAACCTTTCGGCCGGTATTGCATCACTCAGACCTTTGAGTTAAGACTGCGACCTCTTGGCAAAAATTACATCACTCAAACTTTTAAATGAAGACCGCAAACTTTCAACCATAATGATATCATTTTCACACTTACAATGAAGAATGAAACTTTTAGGACTAAATTACATCACTCGAACCTTTGAATAAAAACATCAAACTTTCGACTGGAATTACATTATTCGGACACTTGGAGTGAAGATTGTAACCTTTCACCATAATTACATCATTCTGACCCTTGAAATGAATATAGCAACCTTTCGACCAGAATTACATCATTCAGATGATTAAAGTGAAGACTGCATCTTTCCACCCATATTACATCACTCATACTTTTGAATGAAGATTGCATCCTTTTGGCTGGAATTACATCATTTTGACACATGGAGTGAAGCCTGCAACATTTCGGCCAGAATTACATCACTCAGATTTTTGAATGAATGCTTAAACGCTTCGGTCATAATTACATCATTCTGACACTTAGAATGAAGAATGAACCTTTCAACCGGAATTACATCACTCACACCTTGGAATGAAGACCGAAACCTTTGCCAGAATTACATCATTCAGACTCTTGGATTGAAGACTACAACCTTTAGGCCAAAATTACATCACTCGGACTTTTGAATGAAGAGTGTAACCTTAGGCGGAATTACATCATTTTGACACTTGGAGTGAATATCGCATTCTTTCGGTTGGAATTACATCACTTTAGAAACTTTTGCATAAAGATTGCAATCTTTCGGCTAAATTAGATCATTCGACACTTCGAGTGAAGACTACAACCTTTCGACCGAATTACATCATGTAAACATTTCAAAGACGATTGCTACCTTTCGACATCATTATAACACTTGGAGTGAAGAAGCATCCTTTCGGTTGGAATTACATCACCGAAACTATTGAATGAAGATTGCATTTTTTTGAGTCGGAATTACATACATAATTCCGACACATGGAGTGAAGACTACAACCTTTCGACCGATTTACATCACGTAAACATTTAAAAGAAGATTGCAACCTTTCGGTTAGATTACATCATTATAACACTTGGAGTGAAGATTGCATCCTTTCGGCTGGAATTACATCACTCAAACTTTTGAATGAAGATTGCACCGTTTCAACAAGAATTACGTCATTCGACACTTGTAGGGAACACTACGTAGTTCACTGGAATTACATCACTCATACTTTTAAATGAAGACTCGCAACCTTTCGACTAGATTACATCATTCTCAGTAACTTGGAGTGAAGACGCAACCTTTCGACGGAATTACATCACTCGGACTTTTGAGTGAAGATGGCAACCTTTCGGCCGAATTACGTCATTCGACGCTTAAAGTGAAGACCGCGTCTTTCCGCCGAATTATATCATTCGGACTTTTGAATGAAGATTGCATTTTTTTGGTCGGAATTACATAATTCGACACATGGAGTGAAGACGCAACCCTTCGGCCGGTATTGCATCACTCGGACCTTTGAGTTAAGACTGCGACCTCTTGGCAAAAATTACATCACTCAAACTTTTAAATGAAGACTGCAAACTTTCAACCATAATGATATCATTTTCACACTTACAATGAAGAATGAAACTTTTAGGACTAAATTACATCACTCGAACCTTTGAATAAAAACATCAAACTTTCGACCGGAATTACATTATTCGGACACTGGAGTGAAGATTGTAACCTTTCACCATAATTACATCATTCGACCCTTGAAATGAATATAGCAACCTTTCGACCAGAATTACATCATTCGATGATTAAAGTGAAGACCGCATCTTTCCACCCATATTACATCACTCATACTTTTGAATGAAGATTGCATCCTTTTGGCTGGAATTACATCATTTTGACACATGGAGTGAAGCCTTCGCAACATTTCGGCCGAAATTACATCACTCGATTTTTGAATGAATGCTTAAACGCTTCGGTCATAATTACATCATTCGACACTTAGAATGAAGAATGAACCTTTCGACCGGAATTACATCACTCACACCTTGGAATGAAGACTGAACCCTTTGCCAGAATTACATCATTCAGACTCTTGGATTGAAGACTACAACCTTTAGGCCAAAATTACATCACTCGGACTTTTGAATGAAGAGTGTAACCTTAGGCTGGAATTACATCATTTTGACACTTGGAGTGAATATCGCATTCTTTCAGTTGGAATTACATCACTGAAACTTTTGCATAAAGATTGCAATCTTTCGGCTAGAATTAGATCATTCTGACACTTCGAGTGAAGACTACAACCTTTCGACCAGAATTACATCATGTAAACATTTCAAAGACGATCGCTACCTTTCAGTCAGATTACATCATTATAACACTTGGAGTGAAGATTGCATCCTTTCAGTTGAAATTACATCACTGAAACTATTGAATGAAGATTGCATTTTTTTAGTCGGAATTACATAATTCCGACACATGGAGTGAAGACTACAACCTTTCGACCGTTTTGAATTACATCACGTAAACATTTAAAAGAAGAGACCTCTTGCAACCTTTCACTTTTTAGATTACATCATTATAACACTTGGAGTGAAGATTGCATCCTTTCGGACGAAATTACATCACTCAAACCTTTGAATAAAAACATCAAACTTTCGACTGGAATTACATTATTCGGACACCTGGAGTGAAGATTGTAACCTTTCACCATAATTACATCATTCGACCCTTGAAATGAATATAGCAACCTTTCGACCGAATTACATCATTCGGATGATTAAAGTGAAGACCGCATCTTTCCACCCATATTACATCACTCATACTTTTGAATGAAGATTGCATCCTTTTGGCTGGAATTACATCATTTTGACACATGGAGTGAAGCACGCAACATTTCGGCCGAAATTACATCACTCGATTTTTGAATGAATGCTTAAACGCTTCGGTCATAATTACATCATTCGACACTTAGAATGAAGAATGAACCTTTCGACCGGAATTACATCACTCACACCTTGGAATGAAGATCGAACCCTTTGCCGAAATTACATCATTCGGACTCTTGGATTGAAGACTACACCCTTTAGGCCAAAATTACATCACTCGGACTTTTGAATGAAGAGTGTAACCTTAGGCCGGAATTACATCATTTTGACACTTGGAGTGAATATCGCATTCTTTCGGTTGGAATTACATCACTTGAAACTTTTGCATAAAGATTGCAATCTTTCGGTGGAATTAGATCATTCGACACTTCGAGTGAAGACTACAACCTTTCGACCGGAATTACATCATGTAAACATTTCAAAGACGATTGCAACCTTTCAGTCAGATTACATCATTATAACACTTGGAGTGAAGATTGCATCCTTTCAGTTGGAATTACATCACTGAAACTATTGAATAAAGATTGCAATCTTTCGGCTGGAATTCGATCATTCTGACACTTCGAGTGAAGACTACAACCTTTCGACCAGAATTACATCACGTAAACATTTCAAAGACGATTGCATACTTTCACTCGATTACATCATTATAACACTTGGAGTGAAGATTGCATCCTTTCGGTTATAACGGAATTACATCACTCAAACTTTTGAATGAAGATTGCACCATTTCAACAAGAATTACGTCATTCGACACTTGTAGGGAACACTACAAATTCCCGCTGGAATTACATCACTCATACTTTTAAATGAAGACTCGCAACCTTTCGACTAGATTACATCATTCTGGTAACTTGGAGTGAAGACTGCAACCTTTCAGAGGGAATTACATCACTCGGACTTTTGAGTGAAGATGGCAACCTTTCGGCCAGAATTACGTCATTCAGACGCTTAAAGTGAAGACCGCTTCTTTCCGCCGGAATTATATCATGCAGACTTTTGAATGAAGATTGCATTTTTTTGGTCGGAATTACATAATTCAAATACATGGAGTGAAGACTGCAACCCTTCGGCCGGTATTGCATCACTCAGACCTTTGAGTTAAGACTGCGACCTCTTGGCAAAAATTACATCACTCAAACTTTTAAATGAAGACTAAAACTTTCAACCATAATGATATCATTTTCACACTTACAATGAAGAATGAAACTTTTAGGACTAAATTACATCACTCGAACCTTTGAATAAAAACATCAAACATTAGACCGGAATTACATTATTCGGACACTGGAGTGAAGATTGTAACCTTTCACCATAATTACATCATTCGACCCTTGAAATGAATATAGCAACCTTTCGACCAAATTACATCATTCGAGATGATTAAAGTGAAGACTGCATCTTTCCACCCATATTACATCACTCATACTTTTGAATGAAGATTGCATCCTTTTGGCTGGAATTACATCATTTTGACACATGGAGTGAAGCCTGCAACATTTCGGCCGGAATTACATCACTCAGATTTTTGAATGAATGCTTAAACGCTTCGGTCATAATTACATCATTCTGACACTTAGAATGAAGAATGAACCTTTCGACCGGAATTACATCACTCACACCTTGGAATGAAGATCGAAACCTTAGCCAGAATTACATCATTCAGACTCTTGGATTGAAGACTACAACCTTTAGGCCAAAATTACATCACTCGGCCTTTTGAATGAAGAGTGTAACCTTAGGCTGGAATTACGTCATTTTGACACTTGGAGTGAATATTGCATCCTTTCAGTTGGAATTACATCACCGAAACTATTGAATAAAGATTGCAATCATTCGGTGGAATTAGATCATTCGACACTTCGAGTGAAGACTACAACCTTTCGACCAGAATTACATCACGTAAACATTTCAAAGACGATTGCATACTTTCAGTCAGATTACATCATTATAACACTTGGAGTGAAGATTGCATCCTTTCGGCTGGAATTACATCACTCAAACTTTTGAATGAAGATTGCACCATTTCAACAAGAATTACGTCATTCTGACACTTGTAGGGAACACTACAGCCGTTCATTGGAATTACATCACTCATACTTTTAAATGAAGACTCGCAACCTTTCGACTAGATTACATCATTCGTAACTTGGAGTGAAGACTGCAACCTTTCAGACGGAATTACATCACTCGGACTTTTGAGTGAAGATGGCAACCTTTCGGCCAGAATTACGTCATTCGGACGCTTAAAGTGAAGACCGCGTCTTTCCGCCGGAATTATATCATTCAGACTTTTGAATGAAGATTGCATTTTTTTGGTCGGAATTACATAATTCTGACACATGGAGTGAAGACTGCAACCCTTCGGCCGGTATTGCATCACTCAGACCTTTGAGTTAAGACTGCGACCTCTTGGCAAAAATTACATCACTCAACGTTTTAAATGAAGACTGCAAACTTTCAACCATAATGATATCATTTTCACACTTACAATGAAGAATGAAACTTTTAGGACTAAATTACATCACTCGAACCTTTGAATAAAAACATCAAACTTTCGATTGGAATTACATTATTCGGACACTTGGAGTGAAGATTGTAACCTTTCACCATAATTACATCATTCTGACCCTTGAAATGAATATAGCAACCTTTCGACCAGAATTACATCATTCAGATGATTAAAGTGAAGACTGCATCTTTCCACCCATATTACATCACTCATACTTTTGAATGAAGATTGCATCCTTTTGGCCGGAATTACATCATTTTGACACATGGAGTGAAGCCTGCAACATTTCGGCCGAAATTACATCACTCAGATTTTTGAATGAATGCTTAAACGCTTCGGTCATAATTACATCATTCTGACACTTAGAATGAAGAATGAACCTTTCGACCGGAATTACATCACTCACACCTTGGAATGAAGATCGAACCCTTTGCCGAATTACATCATTCGGACTCTTGGATTGAAGACTACAACCTTTAGGCCAAAATTACATCACTCGGACTTTTGAATGAAGAGTGTAACCTTAGGCCGGAATTACATCATTTTGACACTTGGAGTGAATATCGCATTCTTTCGGTTGGAATTACATCACTTGAAACTTTTGCATAAAGATTGCAATCTTTCGGCCGGAATTAGATCATTCGACACTTCGAGTGAAGACTACAACCTTTCGACCGAAATTACATCATGTAAACATTTCAAAGACGATTGCAACCTTTCAGTCAGATTACATCATTATAACACTTGGAGTGAAGATTGCATCCTTTCAGTTGGAATTACATCACTGAAACTATTGAATAAAGATTGCAATCTTTCGGCTGGAATTAGATCATTCTGACACTTCGAGTGAAGACTACAACCTTTCGACCAGAATTACATCACGTAAACATTTCAAAGACGATTGCATACTTTCAGTCAGATTACATCATTATAACACTTGGAGTGAAGATTGCATCCTTTCGGCTGGAATTACATCACTCAAACTTTTGAATGAAGATTGCACCATTTCAACAAGAATTACGTCATTCTGACACTTGTAGGGAACACTACAGCCGTTCCGCTGGAATTACATCACTCATACTTTTAAATGAAGACTGCAACCTTTCGACTAGATTACATCATTCTGTAACTTGGAGTGAAGACTGCAACCTTTCAGAGGGAATTACATCACTCGGACTTTTGAGTGAAGATGGCAACCTTTCGGCCAGAATTACGTCATTCAGACGCTTAAAGTGAAGACCGCTTCTTTCCGCCGGAATTATATCATGCAGACTTTTGAATGAAGATTGCATTTTTTTGGTCGGAATTACATAATTCAAATACATGGAGTGAAGACTGCAACCCTTCGGCCGGTATTGCATCACTCAGACCTTTGAGTTAAGACTGCGACCTCTTGGCAAAAATTACATCACTCAAACTTTTAAATGAAGACTGCAAACTTTCAACCATAATGATATCATTTTCACACTTACAATGAAGAATGAAACTTTTAGGACTAAATTACATCACTCGAACCTTTGAATAAAAACATCAAACTTTAGACTGGAATTACATTATTCGGACACATGGAGTGAAGATTGTAACCTTTCACCATAATTACATCATTCTGACCCTTGAAATGAATATAGCAACCTTTCGACCAGAATTACATCATTCAGATGATTAAAGTGAAGACTGCATCTTTCCACCCATATTACATCACTCATACTTTTGAATGAAGATTGCATCCTTTTGGTGGAATTACATCATTTTGACACATGGAGTGAAGCCCGCAACATTTCGGCCGGAATTACATCACTCGATTTTTGAATGAATGCTTAAACGCTTCGGTCATAATTACATCATTCGACACTTAGAATGAAGAATGAACCTTTCGACCGGAATTACATCACTCACACCTTGGAATGAAGATCGAAACCTTAGCCGAATTACATCATTCGGACTCTTGGATTGAAGACTACAACCTTTAGGCCAAAATTACATCACTCGGCCTTTTGAATGAAGAGTGTAACCTTAGGCCGAATTACGTCATTTTGACACTTGGAGTGAATATTGCATCCTTTCGGTTGGAATTACATCACTTTGAAACTATTGAATAAAGATTGCAATCTTTCGGTGGAATTAGATCATTCGACACTTCGAGTGAAGACTACAACCTTTCGACCGAAATTACATCACGTAAACATTTCAAAGACGATTGCATACTTTCAGTCAGATTACATCATTATAACACTTGGAGTGAAGATTGCATCCTTTCGGCTGGAATTACATCACTCAAACTTTTGAATGAAGATTGCACCATTTCAACAAGAATTACGTCATTCGACACTTGTAGGGAACACTACAACCGTTCACTGGAATTACATCACTCATACTTTTAAATGAAGACTCGCAACCTTTCGACTAGATTACATCATTCTCGTAACTTGGAGTGAAGACGCAACCTTTCGAGACGGAATTACATCACTCGGACTTTTGAGTGAAGATGGCAACCTTTCGGCCGAATTACGTCATTCGGACGCTTAAAGTGAAGACCGCGTCTTTCCGCCGGAATTATATCATTCGACTTTTGAATGAAGATTGCATTTTTTTGGTCGGAATTACATAATTCGACACATGGAGTGAAGACTGCAACCCTTCGGCCGGTATTGCATCACTCAGACCTTTGAGTTAAGACTGCGACCTCTTGGCAAAAATTACATCACTCAAACTTTTAAATGAAGACTGCAAACTTTCAACCATAATGATATCATTTTCACACTTACAATGAAGAATGAAACTTTTAGGACTAAATTACATCACTCGAACCTTTGAATAAAAACATCAAACTTTCGACTGGAATTGCATTATTCGGACACCTGGAGTGAAGATTGTAACCTTTCACCATAATTACATCATTCTGACCCTTGAAATGAATATAGCAACCTTTCGACCAGAATTACATCATTCAGATGATTAAAGTGAAGACTGCATCTTTCCACCCATATTACATCACTCATACTTTTGAATGAAGATTGCATCCTTTTGGCTGGAATTACATCATTTTGACACATGGAGTGAAGCCTGCAACATTTCGGCCGGAATTACATCACTCAGATTTTTGAATGAATGCTTAAACGCTTCGGTCATAATTACATCATTCTGACACTTAGAATGAAGAATGAACCTTTCGACCGGAATTACATCACTCACACCTTGGAATGAAGACTGAAACCTTAGACAGAATTACATCATTCAGACTCTTGGATTGAAGACTACAACCTTTAGGCCAAAATTACATCACTCGGCCTTTTGAATGAAGAGTGTAACCTTAGGGTCGGATTACGTCATTTTGACACTTGGAGTGAATATTGCATCCTTTCGGTTGGAATTACATCACGAAACTATTGAATAAAGATTGCAATCTTTCGGTACTGAATTAGATCATTCTGACACTTCGAGTGAAGACTACAACCTTTCGACCAGAATTACATCACGTAAACATTTCAAAGACGATTGCATACTTTCAGTCAGATTACATCATTATATCACTTGGAGTAAAGATTGCATTCTTTCGGCTGGAATTACATCACTCAAACTTTTGAATGAAGATTGCACCGTTTCAACAAGAATTACGTCATTCTGACACTTGTAGGGAACACTACAGCCTTTCCGCTGGAGTTACATCACTCATACTTTTAAATGAAGACTGCAACCTATCGACTAGATTACATCATTCTGAAACTTGGAGTGAAGACTGCAACCTTTCAGACGGAATTACATCACTCGGACTTTTGAGTGAAGATTGCAACCTTTCGGCCAGAATTACATCATTCAGACACTTAAAGTGAAGACCGCGTCTTTCCGCCGGAATTATATCATTCAGACTTTTGAATGAAGATTGCATTTTTTTAGTCGGAATTACATAATTCTGACACATGGAGTGAAGACTACAACCTTTCGACCATAATTACATCATGTAAACATTTAAAAGAAGACTGCAACCTTTCAGTCAGATTACATCATTATAACACTTGGAGTGAAGATTGCTTCCTTTCGGCTGGAATTACATCACTCAAACTTTTGAATGAAGATTGCACCGTTTCAACAAGAATTACGTCATTCTGACACTTGTAGGGAACACTACAAATGCCGTTCCTTTGGAATTACATCACTCATACTTTTAAATGAAGACGCAACCTTTCGACTAGATTACATCATTACGTAACTTGGAGTGAAGACGCAACCTTTCGAGACGGAATTACATCACTCGGACTTTTGAGTGAAGATGGCAACCTTTCGGCCGAATTACGTCATTCAGACGCTTAAAGTGAAGACCGCGTCTTTCCGCCGGAATTATATCATTCAGACTATTGAATGAAGATTGCATTTTTTTGGTCGGAATTACATAATTCTGACACATGGAGTGAATACTGCAACCCTTCGGCCGGTATTGCATCACTCGGACCTTTGAGTTAAGATGCGACCTCTTGGCAAAAATTACATCACTCAAACTTTTAAATGAAGACTGCAAACTTTCAACCATAATGATATAATTTTCACACTTACAATGAAGAATGAAACTTTTAGGACTAAATTACATCACTCGAACCTTTGAATAAAAACATCAAACTTTAGACTGGAATTATATTATTCGGACACATGGAGTGAAGATTGTAACCTTTCACCATAATTACATCATTCGACCCTTGAAATGAATATAGCAACCTTTCGACCGAATTACATCATTCGATGATTAAAGTGAAGACCGCATCTTTCCACCCATATTACATCACTCATACTTTTGAATGAAGATTGCATCCTTTTGGCTGGAATTACATCATTTTGACACATGGAGTGAAGCTCGCAACATTTCGGCCGCAATTACATCACTCGATTTTTGAATGAATGCTTAAACGCTTCGGTCATAATTACATCATTCGACACTTAGAATGAAGAATGAACCTTTCGACCGGAATTACATCACTCACACCTTGGAATGAAGATCGAACCTTTGCCCGAATTACATCATTCGACTCTTGGATTGAAGACTACAACCTTTAGGCCAAAATTACATCACTCGGACTTTTGAATGAAGAGTGTAACCTTAGGTGGAATTATGTCATTTTGACACTTGGAGTGAATATTGCATCCTTTCGGTTGGAATTACATCACCGAAACTATTGAATAAAGATTGCAATCTTTCTACTGGAATTAGATCATTCGACACTTCGAGTGAAGACTACAACCTTTCGACTAGAATTACATCACGTAAACATTTCAATGACGATTGCATACTTTCGGTCGATTACATCATTATAACACTTGGAGTGAAGATTGCATCCTTTCGGTGGAATTACATCACTCAAACTTTTGAATGAAGATTGCACCGTTTCAACAAGAATTACGTCATTCGACACTTGTAGGGAACACTACGACCTTTCATCCGCCGGAGTTACATCACTCATACTTTTAAATGAAGACTGCAACCTTTAGACTAGATTACATCATTCTGAAACTTGGAGTGAAGACTGCAACCTTTCAGACGGAATTACATCACTCGGACTTTTGAGTGAAGATTGCAACCTTTCGGCTAGAATTACATCATTCAGACGCTTAAAGTGAAGACCGCGTCTTTCCGCCGAATTATATCATTCGACTTTTGAATGAAGATTGCATTTTTTTGGTCGGAATTACATAATTCGACACATGGAGTGAAGACTACAACCTTTTGACCAAATTACATCACGTAAACATTTAAAAGAAGACTGCAACCTTTCAGTTAGATTACATCATTATAACACTTGGAGTGAAGATTGCATCCTTTCGGTGGAATTACATCACTCAAACTTTTGAATGAATATTGCACCGTTTCAACAAGAATTACGTCATTCGACACTTGTAGGGAACACTACGACCGTTTCCGTTCACCGGAATTACATCACTCATACTTTTAAATGAAGACGCAACCTTTCGACTAGATTACATCATTCTACGTAACTTGGAGTGAAGACGCAACCTTTCGACGACGGAATTACATCACTCGGACTTTTGAGTGAAGATGGCAACCTTTCGGCCGAGAATTACGTCATTCGACGCTTAAAGTGAAGACCGCGTCTTTCCGCCGGAATTATATCATTCAGACTTTTGAATGAAGATTGCATTTTTTTGGTCGGAATTACATAATTCGACACATGGAGTGAAGACGCAACCCTTCGGCCGGTATTGCATCACTCGGACCTTTGAGTTAAGACTGCGACCTCTTGGCAAAAATTACATCACTCAAACTTTTAAATGAAGACTGCAAACTTTCAACCATAATGATATCATTTTCACACTTACAATGAAGAATGAAACTTTTAGGACTAAATTACATCACTCGAACCTTTGAATAAAAACATCAAACTTTCGACTGGAATTGCATTATTCGGACACCTGGAGTGAAGATTGTAACCTTTCACCATAATTACATCATTCTGACCCTTGAAATGAATATAGCAACCTTTCGACCAGAATTACATCATTCGGATGATTAAAGTGAAGATCGCATCTTTCCACCCATATTACATCACTCATACTTTTGAATGAAGATTGCATCCTTTTGGCCGGAATTACATCATTTTGACACATGGAGTGAAGCCCGCAACATTTCGGCCGGAATTACATCACTCGATTTTTGAATGAATGCTTAAACGCTTCGGTCATAATTACATCATTCGACACTTAGAATGAAGAATGAACCTTTCGACCGGAATTACATCACTCACACCTTGGAATGAAGATCGAAACCTTTGCCGAATTACATCATTCAGACTCTTGCATTGAAGACTACAACCTTTAGGCCAAAATTACATCACTCGGCCTTTTGAATGAAGAGTGTAACCTTAGGCTGGATTTACGTCATTTTGACACTTGGAGTGAATATTGCATCCTTTCAGTTGGAATTACATCACTGAAACTATTGAATAAAGATTGCAATCTTTCGGCTGGAATTAGATCATTCTGACACTTCGAGTGAAGACTACAACCTTTCGACCAGAATTACATCACGTAAACATTTCAAAGACGATTGCATACTTTCAGTCAGATTACATCATTATATCACTTGGAGTAAAGATTGCATTCTTTCGGCTGGAATTACATCACTCAAACTTTTGAATGAAGATTGCACCGTTTCAACAAGAATTACGTCATTCGACACTTGTAGGGAACACTACGGCCTTTTCCGCCGAGTTACATCACTCATACTTTTAAATGAAGACGCAACCTATCGACTAGATTACATCATTCGAAACTTGGAGTGAAGACGCAACCTTTCGTACGGAATTACATCACTCGGACTTTTGAGTGAAGATTGCAACCTTTCGGCCGAATTACATCATTCGGACACTTAAAGTGAAGACCGCGTCTTTCCGCCGAATTATATCATTCGGACTTTTGAATGAAGATTGCATTTTTTAGTCGGAATTACATAATTCGACACATGGAGTGAAGACTACAACCTTTCGACCATAATTACATCATGTAAACATTTAAAAGAAGATTGCAACCTTTCGGTCAGATTACATCATTATAACACTTGGAGTGAAGATTGCTCCTTTCGGTGGAATTACATCACTCAAACTTTTGAATGAAGATTGCACCGTTTCAACAAGAATTACGTCATTCGACACTTGTAGGGAACACTACAGTAGTTCACTGGAATTACATCACTCATACTTTTAAATGAAGACGCAACCTTTCGACTAGATTACATCATTCTGTAACTTGGAGTGAAGACTGCAACCTTTCAGACGGAATTACATCACTCGGACTTTTGAGTGAAGATGGCAACCTTACGGCCAGAATTACGTCATTCAGACGCTTAAAGTGAAGACCGCGTCTTTCCGCCGAATTATATCATTCGACTATTGAATGAAGATTGCATTTTTTTGGTCGGAATTACATAATTCTGACACATGGAGTGAATACTGCAACCCTTCGGCCGGTATTGCATCACTCAGACCTTTGAGTTAAGACTGCGACCTCTTGGCAAAAATTACATCACTCAAACTTTTAAATGAAGACTGCAAACTTTCAACCATAATGATATAATTTTCACACTTACAATGAAGAATGAAACTTTTAGGACTAAATTACATCACTCGAACCTTTGAATAAAAACATCAAACTTTAGACTGGAATTATATTATTCGGACACATGGAGTGAAGATTGTAACCTTTCACCATAATTACATCATTCTGACCCTTGAAATGAATATAGCAACCTTTCGACCAGAATTACATCATTCAGATGATTAAAGTGAAGACTGCATCTTTCCACCCATATTACATCACTCATACTTTTGAATGAAGATTGCATCCTTTTGGCTGGAATTACATCATTTTGACACATGGAGTGAAGCCCTGCAACATTTCGGCCGCAATTACATCACTCGATTTTTGAATGAATGCTTAAACGCTTCGGTCATAATTACATCATTCTGACACTTAGAATGAAGAATGAACCTTTCGACCGGAATTACATCACTCACACCTTGGAATGAAGATCGAACCTTTTGCCGAATTACATCATTCAGTCTCTTGGATTGAAGACTACAACCTTTAGGCCAAAATTACATCACTCGGACTTTTGAATGAAGAGTGTAACCTTAGGCTGGAATTATGTCATTTTGACACTTGGAGTGAATATTGCATCCTTTCAGTTGGAATTACATCACTGAAACTATTGAATAAAGATTGCAATCTTTCGGCTGGAATTAGATCATTCTGACACTTCGAGTGAAGACTACAACCTTTCGACTAGAATTACATCACGTAAACATTTCAATGACGATTGCATACTTTCAGTCAGATTACATCATTATAACACTTGGAGTGAAGATTGCATCCTTTCGGCTGGAATTACATCACTCAAACTTTTGAATGAAGATTGCACCGTTTCAACAAGAATTACGTCATTCTGACACTTGTAGGGAACACTACAGCCTTTCCGCTGGAGTTACATCACTCATACTTTTAAATGAAGACTGCAACCTTTAGACTAGATTACATCATTCTGAAACTTGGAGTGAAGACTGCAACCTTTCAGACGGAATTACATCACTCGGACTTTTGAGTGAAGATTGCAACCTTTCGGCTAGAATTACATCATTCAGACGCTTAAAGTGAAGACCGCATCTTTCCGCCGGAATTATATCATTCAGACTTTTGAATGAAGATTGCATTTTTTGGTCGGAATTACATAATTCGACACATGGAGTGAAGACTACAACCTTTTGACCAAATTACATCACGTAAACATTTAAAAGAAGATTGCAACCTTTCGGTTAGATTACATCATTATAACACTTGGAGTGAAGATTGCATCCTTTCTAGTGGAATTACATCACTCAAACTTTTGAATGAATATTGCACCGTTTCAACAAGAATTACGTCATTCGACACTTGTAGGGAACACTACAAATTTCATTGGAATTACATCACTCATACTTTTAAATGAAGACTCGCAACCTTTCGACTAGATTACATCATTCTGTAACTTGGAGTGAAGACTGCAACCTTTCAGACGGAATTACATCACTCGGACTTTTGAGTGAAGATGGCAACCTTTCGGCCAGAATTACGTCATTCAGACGCTTAAAGTGAAGACCGCGTCTTTCCGCCGGAATTATATCATTCGAGACTTTTGAATGAAGATTGCATTTTTTTGGTCGGAATTACATAATTCGACACATGGAGTGAAGACGCAACCCTTCGGCCGGTATTGCATCACTCAGACCTTTGAGTTAAGACTGCGACCTCTTGGCAAAAATTACATCACTCAAACTTTTAAATGAAGACTGCAAACTTTCAACCATAATGATATCATTTTCACACTTACAATGAAGAATGAAACTTTTAGGACTAAATTACATCACTCGAACCTTTGAATAAAAACATCAAACTTTCGATTTGGAATTGCATTATTCGGACACTTGGAGTGAAGATTGTAACCTTTCACCATAATTACATCATTCGACCCTTGAAATGAATATAGCAACCTTTCGACCGAATTACATCATTCGGATGATTAAAGTGAAGACCGCATCTTTCCACCCATATTACATCACTCATACTTTTGAATGAAGATTGCATCCTTTTGGTGGAATTACATCATTTTGACACATGGAGTGAAGCACTGCAACATTTCGGCCGGAATTACATCACTCGAGATTTTTGAATGAATGCTTAAACGCTTCGGTCATAATTACATCATTCGACACTTAGAATGAAGAATGAACCTTTCGACCGGAATTACATCACTCACACCTTGGAATGAAGACTGAAACCTTTGCGAATTACATCATTCGACTCTTGGATTGAAGACTACAACCTTTAGGCCAAAATTACATCACTCGGCCTTTTGAATGAAGAGTGTAACCTTAGGTGGAATTACGTCATTTTGACACTTGGAGTGAATATTGCATCCTTTCAGCTTGGAATTACATCACCGAAACTATTGAATAAAGATTGCAATCTTTCGGTGGAATTAGATCATTCTGACACTTCGAGTGAAGACTACAACCTTTCGACCAGAATTACATCACGTAAACATTTCAAAGACGATTTCATACTTTCAGTCAGATTACATCATTATATCACTTGGAGTGAAGATTGCATTCTTTCGGCTGGAATTACATCACTCAAACTTTTGAATGAAGATTGCACCGTTTCAACAAGAATTACGTCATTCGACACTTGTAGGGAACACTACGACCTTTCATCCGAGTTACATCACTCATACTTTTAAATGAAGACTGCAACCTTTAGACTAGATTACATCATTCTGTAACTTGGAGTGAAGACTGCAACCTTTCAGACGGAATTACATCACTCGGACTTTTGATTGAAGATTGAAACTTTTCGGCCATAATTACATCATTCAGATGCTTAAAGTGAAGACCGCGTCTTTCCGTCGGAATTATATCATTCAGACTTTTGAATGAAGATTGCATTTTTTTGGTCGGAATTACATAATTCTGACACATGGAGTGAAGACTGCAACCCTTCGGCCGGTATTGCATCACTCAGACCTTTGAGTTAAGACTGCGACCTCTTGGCAAAAATTACATCACTCAAACTTTTAAATGAAGACTGCAAACTTTCAACCATAATGATATCATTTTCACACTTACAATGAAGAATGAAACTTTTAGGACTAAATTACATCACTCGAACCTTTGAATAAAAACATCAAACTTTCGACTGGAATTACATTATTCGGACACTTGGAGTGAAGATTGTAACCTTTCACCATAATTACATCATTCTGACCCTTGAAATGAATATAGCAACCTTTCGACCAGAATTACATCATTCAGATGATTAAAGTGAAGATGCATCTTTCCACCCATATTACATCACTCATACTTTTGAATGAAGATTGCATCCTTTTGGTGGAATTACATCATTTTGACACATGGAGTGAAGCTGCCGCAACATTTCGGCCGGAATTACATCACTCAGATTTTTGAATGAATGCTTAAACGCTTCGGTCATAATTACATCATTCTGACACTTAGAATGAAGAATGAACCTTTCGACCGGAATTACATCACTCACACCTTGGAATGAAGACTGAAACCTTTGCCAGAATTACATCATTCAGACTCTTGGATTGAAGACTACAACCTTTAGGCCAAAATTACATCACTCGGACTTTTGAATGAAGAGTGTAACCTTAGGTGGAATTACATCATTTTGACACTTGGAGTGAATATCGCATTCTTTCGGTTGGAATTACATCACCGAAAACTTTTGCATAAAGATTGCAATCTTTCGGCTGGAATTAGATCATTCTGACACTTCGAGTGAAGACTACAACCTTTCGACCAGAATTACATCATGTAAACATTTCAAAGACGATTGCAACCTTTCAGTCAGATTACATCATTATAACACTTGGAGTGAAGATTGCATCCTTTCGACTGGAATTACATCACTCAAACTTTTGAATGAAGATTGCACCGTTTCAACAAGAATTACGTCATTCGACACTTGTAGGGAACACTACGACCTTTCATTGGAGTTACATCACTCATACTTTTAAATGAAGACGCAACCTTTCGACTAGATTACATCACTCTGTAACTTGGAGTGAAGACTGCAACTTTTCAGACGGAATTACATCACTCGGACTTTTTAGTGAAGATTGCATCCTTTCGGCCAGAATTACATCATTCAGACGCTTAAAGTGAAGACCGCGTCTTTCCGCCGGAATTATATCATTCAGACTTTTGAATGAAGATTGCATTTTTTTGGTCGGAATTACATAATTCTGACACATGGAGTGAAGACTACAACCTTTCGACCAGAATTACATCACGTAAACATTTAAAAGAAGACTGCAACCTTTCAGTTAGATTACATCATTATAACACTTGGAGTGAAGATTGCATCCTTTCGACTGGAATTACATCACTCAAACTTTTGAATGAAGATTGAACCATTTCAACAAGAATTACGTCATTCTGACACTTGTAGGGAACACTACAGCCGTTCCGCTGGAATTACATCACTCATACTTTTAAATGAAGACTGCAACCTTTCGACTAGATTACATCATTCTGTAACTTGGAGTGAAGACGCAACCTTTCCAGAGGAATTACATCACTCGGACTTTTGAGTGAAGATGGCAACCTTTCGGCCAGAATTACGTCATTCAGACGCTTAAAGTGAAGACCGCGTCTTTCCGCCGGAATTATATCATTCAGACTTTTGAATGAAGATTGCATTTTTTTGGTCGGAATTACATAATTCTGAAACATGGAGTGAAGACTGCAACCCTTCGGCCGGTATTGCATCACTCAGACCTTTGAGTTAAGACTGCGACCTCTTGGCAAAAATTACATCACTCAAACTTTTAAATGAAGACTGCAAACTTTCAACCATAATGATATCATTTTCACACTTACAATGAAGAATGAAACTTTTAGGACTAAATTACATCACTCGAACCTTTGAATAAAAACATCAAACTTTAGACTGGAATTACATTATTCGGACACTTGGAGTGAAGATTGTAACCTTTCACCATAATTACATCATTCTGACCCTTGAAATGAATATAGCAACCTTTCGACAAGAATTACATCATTCAGATGATTAAAGTGAAGACTGCATCTTTCCACCCATATTACATCACTCATACTTTTGAATGAAGATTGCATCCTTTTGGCTGGAATTACATCATTTTGACACATGGAGTGAAGCCTGCAACATTTCGGCCGGAATTACATCACTCAGATTTTTGAATGAATGCTTAAACGCTTCGATCATAATTACATCATTCTGACACTTAGAATGAAGAATGAACCTTTCGACCGGAATTACATCACTCACACCTTGGAATGAAGACTGAAACCTTTGCCAGAATTACATCATTCAGACTCTTGGATTGAAGACTACAACCTTTAGGCCAAAATTACATCACTCGGCCTTTTGAATGAAGAGTGTAACCTTAGGCTGGAATTACGTCATTTTGACACTTGGAGTGAATATTGCATCCTTTCAGTTGGAATTACATCACTGAAACTATTGAATAAAGATTGCAATCTTTCGGCTGGAATTAGATCATTCTGACACTTCGAGTGAAGACTACAACCTTTCGACCAGAATTACATCACGTAAACATTTCAATGACGATTGCATACTTTCAGTCAGATTACATCATTATAACACTTGGAGTGAAGATTGCATCCTTTCGGCTGGAATTACATCACTCAAACTTTTGAATGAAGATTGCACCGTTTCAACAAGAATTATGTCATTCGACACTTGTAGGGAACACTACAAACCTTTCCTTCCGGAGTTACATCACTCATACTTTTAAATGAAGACAGCAACCTTTAGACTAGATTACATCATTCGTAACTTGGAGTGAAGACGCAACCTTTCGAACGGAATTACATCACTCGGACTTTTGAGTGAAGATGGCAACCTTTCGGCCGAAATTACGTCATTCGGACGCTTAAAGTGAAAACCGCGTCTTTTCCGTGAATTATATCATTCATACTTTTGAATGAAGATTGCATTTTTTGGTCGGAATTACATAATTCGACACATGGAGTGAAGACGCAACCCTTAGGCCGGTATTGCATCACTCGGACCTTTGAGTTAAGACTGCGACCTCTTGGCAAAAATTACATCACTCAAACTTTTAAATGAAGACTGCAAACTTTCAACCATAATGATATCATTTTCACACTTACAATTAAGAATGAAACTTTTAGGACTAAATTACATCACTCGAACCTTTGAATAAAAACATCAAACTTTCGATTTGGAATTACATTATTCGGACACTTGGAGTGAAGATTGTAACCTTTCACCATAATTACATCATTCTGACCCTTGAAATGAATATAGCAACCTTTCGACCAGAATTACATCATTCAGATGATTAAAGTGAAGACTGCATCTTTCCACCCATATTACATCACTCATACTTTTGAATGAAGATTGCATCCTTTTGGTGGAATTACATCATTTTGACACATGGAGTGAAGCCTGCAACATTTCGGCCGAAATTACATCACTCAGATTTTTGAATGAATGCTTAAACGCTTCGGTCATAATTACATCATTCTGACACTTAGAATGAAGAATGAACCTTTCGACCGGAATTACATCACTCACACCTTGGAATGAAGACTGAACCCTTTGCCAGAATTACATCATTCAGACTCTTGGATTGAAGACTACAACCTTTTGGCCAAAATTACATCACTCGGACTTTTGAATGAAGAGTGTAACCTTAGGCTGGAATTACATCATTTTGACACTTGGAGTGAATATCGCATTCTTTCGGTTGGAATTACATCATTTGAAACTTTTGCATAAAGATTGCAATCTTTCGGTTTGGAATTAGATCATTCGACACTTCGAGTGAAGACTACAACCTTTCGACCGAATTACATCATGTAAACATTTCAAAGACGATTGCAACCTTTCAGTCAGATTACATCATTATAACACTTGGAGTGAAGATTGCATCCTTTCGGTGGAATTACATCACTCAAACTTTTGAATGAAGATTGCACCGTTTCAACAAGAATTACGTCATTCGACACTTGTAGGGAACACTACGCCTTTCATTTGGAGTTACATCACTCATACTTTTAAATGAAGACTGCAACCTTTCGACTAGATTACATCATTCTGAAACTTGGAGTGAAGACTGCAACCTTTCAGACGGAATTACATCACTCGGACTTTTGAGTGAAGATTGCAACCTTTCGGCCAGAATTACATCATTCAGACGCTTAAAGTGAAGACCGCGTCTTTCCGCCGGAATTTATCATTCGACTTTTGAATGAAGATTGCATTTTTTTGGTCGGAATTACATAATTCTGACACATGGAGTGAAGACTGCAACCCTTCGGCCGGTATTGCATCACTCAGACCTTTGAGTTAAGACTGCGACCTCTTGGCAAAATTTACATCACTCAAACCTTTAAATGAAGACTGCAAACTTTCAACCATAATGATATCATTTTCACACTTACAATGAAGAATGAAACTTTTAGGACTAAATTACATCACTCGAACCTTTGAATAAAAACATCAAACTTTAGACTGGAATTACATTATTCGGACACCTGGAGTGAAGATTGTAACCTTTCACCATAATTACATCATTCGACCCTTGAAATGAATATAGCAACCTTTCGACCGTAAATTACATCATTCGGATGATTAAAGTGAAGACGCATCTTTCCACCCATATTACATCACTCATACTTTTGAATGAAGATTGCATCCTTTTGGTGGAATTACATCATTTTGACACATGGAGTGAAGCACAACATTTTGGCCGAAATTACATCACTCAAGATTTTTGAATGAATGCTAAAACGCTTCGGTCATAATTACATCATTCGACACTTAGAATGAAGAATGAACCTTTCGACCGGAATTACATCACTCACACCTTGGAATGAAGACTGAAACCTTAGCCAGAATTACATCATTCAGACTCTTGGATTGAAGACTACAACCTTTAGGCCAAAATTACATCACTCGGCCTTTTGAATGAAGAGTGTAACCTTAGGCTGGAATTACGTCATTTTGACACTTGGAGTGAATATTGCATCCTTTCAGTTGGAATTACATCACTGAAACTATTGAATAAAGATTGCAATCTTTCGGCTGGAATTAGATCATTCTGACACTTCGAGTGAAGACTACAACCTTTCGACCAGAATTACATCACGTAAACATTTCAAAGACGATTGCATACTTTCAGTCAGATTACATCATTATAACACTTGGAGTGAAGATTGCATCCTTTCGGCTGGAATTACATCACTCAAACTTTTGAATGAAGATTGCACCGTTTCAACAAGAATTACGTCATTCTGACACTTGTAGGGAACACTACGACCTTTCCGCATTGAGTTACATCACTCATACTTTTAAATGAAGACTGCAACCTTTAGACTAGATTACATCATTCTGTAACTTGGAGTGAAGACTGCAACCTTTCAGACGGAATTACATCACTCGGACTTTTGAGTGAAGATGGCAACCTTTCGGCCAGAATTACGTCATTCAGACGCTTAAAGTGAAAACCGCGTCTTTCCGCCGGAATTATATCATTCAGACTTTTGAATGAAGATTGCATTTTTTTGGTCGGAATTACATAATTCTGACACATGGAGTGAAGACTGCAACCCTTCGGCCGGTATTGCATCACTCAGACCTTTGAGTTAAGACTGCGACCTCTTGGCAAAAATTACATCACTCAAACTTTTAAATGAAGACTGCAAACTTTCAACCATAATGATATCATTTTCACACTTACAATGAAGAATGAAACTTTTAGGACTAAATTACATCACTCGAACCTTTGAATAAAAACATCAAACTTTCGACTGGAATTACATTATTCGGACACCTGGAGTGAAGATTGTAACCTTTCACCATAATTACATCATTCTGACCCTTGAAATGAATATAGCAACCTTTCGACCAGAATTACATCATTCAGATGATTAAAGTGAAGACTGCATCTTTCCACCCATATTACATCACTCATACTTTTGAATGAAGATTGCATCCTTTTGGCTGGAATTACATCATTTTGACACATGGAGTGAAGCCTGCAACATTTCGGCCGAAATTACATCACTCAGATTTTTGAATGAATGCTTAAAAGCTTCGGTCATAATTACATCATTCTGACACTCAGAATGAAGAATGAACCTTTCGACCGGAATTACATCACTCACACCTTGGAATGAAGACTGAAACCTTTGCCAGAATTACATCATTCAGACTCTTGGATTGAAGACTACAACCTTTAGGCCAAAATTACATCACTCGGACTTTTGAATGAAGAGTGTAACCTTAGGTTTGGAATTACATCATTTTGACACTTGGAGTGAATATCGCATTCTTTCAGTTGGAATTACATCACTGAAACTTTTGCATAAAGATTGCAATCTTTCGGCTGGAATTAGATCATTCTGACACTTCGAGTGAAGACTACAACCTTTCGACCAGAATTACATCATGTAAACATTTCAAAGACGATTGCAACCTTTCAGTCAGATTACATCATTATAACACTTGGAGTGAAGATTGCATCCTTTCGGTGGAATTACATCACTCAAACTTTTGAATGAAGATTGCACCGTTTCAACAAGAATTACGTCATTCGACACTTGTAGGGAACACTACAACCTTTCATTTGAGTTACATCACTCATACTTTTAAATGAAGACGCAACCTTTCGACTAGATTACATCATTACGAAACTTGGAGTGAAGACGCAACCTTTCGAGACGGAATTACATCACTCGGACTTTTGAGTGAAGATTGCAACCTTTCGGCCAAATTACATCATTCGAGACGCTTAAAGTGAAGACCGCGTCTTTCCGCCGGAATTATATCATTCAGACTTTTGAATGAAGATTGCATTTTTTGGTCGGAATTACATAATTCGACACATGGAGTGAAGAATACAACCTTTCGACCGAGAATTACATCACGTAAACATTTAAAAGAAGATTGCAACCTTTCGGTCGGATTACATCATTATAACACTTGGAGTGAAGATTGCATCCTTTCGGTGGAATTACATCACTCAAACTTTTGAATGAAGATTGCACCGTTTCAACATGAATTACGTCATTCGACACTTGTAGGGAACACTACGGTACGTTCCATTTGGAATTACATCACTCATACTTTTAAATGAAGACGCAACCTTTCGACTAGATTACATCATTCGTAACTTGGAGTGAAGACGCAACCTTTCGGACGGAATTACATCACTCGGACTTTTGAGTGAAGATGGCAACCTTTCGGCCGAGAATTACGTCATTCGGACGCTTAAAGTGAAGACCGCGTCTTTCCGCCGGAATTATATCATTCGGACTTTTGAATGAAGATTGCATTTTTTTGGTCGGAATTACATAATTCGACATATGGAGTGAAGAGTTGCAACCCTTCGGCCGGTATTGCATCACTCGGACCTTTGAGTTAAGGCTGCGACCTCTTGACAAAAATTACATCACTCAAACTTTTAAATGAAGACCGCAAACTTTCAACCATAATGATATCATTTTCACACTTACAATGAAGAATGAAACTTTTAGGACTAAATTACATCACTCGAACCTTTGAATAAAAACATCAAACTTTCGACTGGAATTACATTATTCGGACACTTGGAGTGAAGATTGTAACCTTTCACCATAATTACATCATTCTGACCCTTGAAATGAATATAGCAACCTTTCGACCAGAATTACATCATTCCAGATGATTAAAATGAAGATTGCATCTTTCCACCCATATTACATCACTCATACTTTTGAATGAAGATTGCATCCTTTTGGTGGAATTACATCATTTTGACAAATGGAGTGAAGCCTGCAACATTTCGGCCGGAATTACATCACTCAGATTTTTGAATGAATGCTTAAACGCTTCGGTCATAATTACATCATTCTGACACTTAGAATGAAGAATGAACCTTTCGACCGGAATTACATCACTCACACCTTGGAATGAAGACTGAAACCTTTGCCAGAATTACATCATTCAGACTCTTGGATTGAAGACTACAACCTTTAGGCCAAAATTACATCACTCGGCCTTTTGAATGAAGAGTGTAACCTTAGGCTGGAATTACGTCATTTTGACACTTGGAGTGAATATTGCATCCTTTCAGTTGGAATTACATCACTGAAACTATTGAATAAAGATTGCAATCTTTCGGCTGGAATTAGATCATTCTGACACTTCGAGTGAAGACTACAACCTTTCGACCAGAATTACATCACGTAAACATTTCA